>OZ025249.1:26969982-27129574 GCA_964019135.1 Arenicola marina
TGCCTGCCTCTCCCACGCCCTCCCCCCCCCTATGGTGTGATGCCTGCCTCCCCCACCCCTCCTCCCCCCATGGTGTGATGACCGACGTTACCTTGTTGAAGTGGTCGCCGATGACCTGCCAGATACGCGACCACTGCAGCCTGATCCGCCCCATGTTGTAGTACGAGATCTCGACGATCTTCTGCAGCGAGAACATCCGGGGATGCGAGGCGCTGGCCAGCTCGTCCATCGAAACCATGCATAAGGCACGAACGAACTCCACTGCAAGACAACAGGGCATTCACAGCGATGAGGTGACAGGAACCTGGCATCGTGGGGTGGGTGGACAACAGCAGATTCACGGCAGTGAGGGGACAGGAACTTGGCATTGTGGGGTGGTTGGACAGCAACAGCTGTGGAGGGATACAGCAATTCACCCAGGCGGCCGAGATCTTGATGAAAAAACTGGATAAGAAACTCATTATCCAGCTCATTACACTTTACTTATGTATAGTATCATTATATGACTAATCACAATTCAACAACAACAAAATACTCGCGATCTCGCACCGCAGCACGAGACCGGAAGTGCGTCATACCTATGGCGTCCCCGTCGAGGCGGACGGAGCCCGTGAAGATCCTGTCGACGGCGACGACGACAC
Organism: Arenicola marina; assembly: GCA_964019135.1. Classification (NCBI taxonomy): domain Eukaryota; kingdom Metazoa; phylum Annelida; class Polychaeta; family Arenicolidae; genus Arenicola; species Arenicola marina. The sequence goes on from OZ025249.1 coordinate 26,970,624, forward strand.
TCTGCGAGCTGGTCTCCCCCATGGACTCCTGTAGGTGTAGCATGGCCTTGTGGTCGATACGGCCAGCCCGCGAGATCACTGCCGGGGTACAACACGTCAAACCATTGCACTACTCTATTGCCACACTGTGTAGATACATCATCATTACAGAATCCAAATAAGTACTTTTATATACATCCAAACAATCGTTGGGCACCCCCCCCCTCCCCCCCCCCCCCCCAGTGACGGTGCTCACCCTCGTGGTCCAGGGACTCCAGGGCGTGCTGGTGCTGGGCACCCTCTCGCGGCCCAATGACCCCCCTTCCCCCCCCCCCCCGCTCCCCCCAGTGACGGCGCTCACCCTCGTGGTCCAGGGACTCCAGGGCGTGCTGGTGCTGGTGCCTGGCAATCTCTCGCGGCCAATGACCCCCCTCCCTCTCCCCCCACCGCTCCCCCCAGTGACGGCGCTCACCCTCGTGGTCCAGGGACTCCAGGGCGTGCTGGTGCTGGTGCTGGGCACCCTCTCGCGGCCCAATGACCCCCCGCCCCCACCCCCCCAGTGACGGCGCTCACCCTCGTGGTCCAGGGACTCCACGGCGTGCTGGTGCTTGTGGTGGGCACCCTCTCGCGGCCCAATGACCCCCCGCCCCCCACCCCCCCCAGTGACGGCGCTCACCCTCGTGGTCCAGGGACTCCACGGCGTGCTGGTGCTGGTGGTGGGCACCCTCTCGCGGCCCATTGACCCCCCCCCCCCAGTGACGGCGCTCACCCTCGTGGTCCAGGGACTCCAGGACGTGCTGGTGCTGGTGCTGGGCACCCCCATGGCTGGGGCCCGTGATGTAGCGGGTCTTCACTCCCGTGCCGATCAGCTGCGCCAGCTCCAGCTGAGAGATGCACTTCAGGATCTACGGGAAGCCAAGTCAACAACACATAGTCATCATAGCAATACAACAACCCGGGATTAATAAACAAACAACGCACAATACATTACCTAGCTGATGAATTCATACAGAATACAATACAAGTTATAGTGATTTTCACACTATACGGACATGAACTTATTCTTCATTCCCTACACAATAGTCGCGTTGCCAAATTTAGATATCAAATGCAGAACATTCGAATGCTTATACCAGTCTGCAGATGTGAGTACAAACACCAGTCTGACGGCCCGCCACTCGCCACGCCGCCAGACGGAATCAATCTCGAGGGCTCTGAGAGTAGTCGCCGCCGCCGCCACCCCGCGGCGCTGCGGTCTCCAGTCCACTCACCTCGAGCCAGGACTTGCCCAGGTAGTTGCCGTCTGTGTGCGCCACGGAGATGAGCGTCTTGATGGTGTCGATATTCTTAGACTTCATCTCCGTGATGGGCGACGTGGCGGTCAGCAGGGTGAAGCGGGACAGGGCCTGGACGTAGGCGTCACGCTCCGTCTACACAGAGAATACATGACGTCAGCAGGGTGAAGCGGGACAGGGCCTGGACGTAGGCGTCACGCTCCGTCTACACAGAGAATACATAACGTCAGCAGGGTGAAGCGGGACAGGGCCTGGACGTAGGCGTCACGCTCCGTCTACACAGAGAATACATGACGTCAGCAGGGTGAAGCGGGACACGGCCTGGACGTAGGCGTCACGCTCCGTCTACACAGAGAATACATAACGTCAGCAGGGTGAAGCGGGACAGGGCCTGGACGTAGGCGTCACGCTCCGTCTACACAGAGAATACATAACGTCAGCAGGGTGAAGCGGGACAGGGCCTGGACGTAGGCGTCACGCTCCGTCTACACAGAGAATACATAACGTCAGCAGGGTGAAGCGGGACAGGGCCTGGACGTAGGCGTCACGCTCCGTCTACACAGAGAATACATGACGTCAGCAGGGTGAAGCGGGACAGGGCCTGGACGTAGGCGTCACGCTCCGTCTACACAGAGAATACATAACGTCAGCAGGGTGAAGCGGGACAGGGCCTGGACGTAGGCGTCACGCTCCGTCTACACAGAGAATACATAACGTCAGCAGGGTGAAGCGGGAGAGGGCCTGGACGTAGGCGTCACGCTCCGTCTACACAGAGAATACATAACGTCAGCAGGGTGAAGCGGGACAGGGCCTGGACGTAGGCGTCACGCTCCGTCTACACAGAGAATACATGACGTCAGCAGGGTGAAGCGGGAGAGGGCCTGGACGTAGGCGTCACGCTCCGTCTACACAGAGAATACATAACGTCAGCAGGGTGAAGCGGGACAGGGCCTGGACGTAGGCGTCACGCTCCGTCTACACAGAGAATACATGACGTCAGCAGGGTGAAGCGGGACAGGGCCTGGACGTAGGCGTCACGCTCCGTCTACACAGAGAATACATAACGTCAGCAGGGTGAAGCGGGACACAGCCTGGACGTAGGCGTCACGCTCCGTCTGCACAGAGAATACATGACGTCAGCAGGGTGAAGCGGGACAGGGCCTGGACGTAGGCGTCACGCTCCGTCTACACAGAGAATACATGACGTCAGCAGGGTGAAGCGGGACACGGCCTGGACGTAGGCGTCACGCTCCGTCTACACAGAGAATACATGACGTCAGCAGGGTGAAGCGGGAGAGGGCCTGGACGTAGGCGTCACGCTCCGTCTACACAGAGAATACATAACGTCAGCAGGGTGAAGCGGGACACAGCCTGGACGTAGGCGTCACGCTCCGTCTACACAGAGAATACATGACGTCAGCAGGGTGAAGCGGGACAGGGCCTGGACGTAGGCGTCACGCTCCGTCTACACAGAGAATACATGACGTCAGCAGGGTGAAGCGGGACACAGCCTGGACGTAGGCGTCACGCTCCGTCTACACAGAGAATACATGACGTCAGCAGGGTGAAGCGGGACAGGGCCTGGACGTAGGCGTCACGCTCCGTCTACACAGAGAATACATGACGTCAGCAGGGTGAAGCGGGAGAGGGCCTGGACGTAGCCGTCACGCTCCGTCTACACAGATAATACATAACGTCAGCAGGGTGAAGCGGGACAGGGCCTGGACGTAGGCGTCACGCTCCGTCTACACAGAGAATACATGACGTCAGCAGGGTGAAGCGGGACACGGCCTGGACGTAGGCGTCACGCTCCGTCTACACAGAGAATACATAACGTCAGCAGGGTGAAGCGGGACAGGGCCTGGACGTAGGCGTCACGCTCCGTCTACACAGAAAATACATAACGTCAGCAGGGTGAAGCGGGAGAGGGCCTGGACGTAGGCGTCACGCTCCGTCTACACAGAAAATACATAACGTCAGCAGGGTGAAGCGGGACAGGGCCTGGACGTAGGCGTCACGCTCCGTCTACACAGAGAATACATGACGTCAGCAGGGTGAAGCGGGACAGGGCCTGGACGTAGGCGTCACGCTCCGTCTACACAGAGAATACATGACGTCAGCAGGGTGAAGCGGGAGACGGCCTGGACGTAGGCGTCACGCTCCGTCTACACAGAGAATACATGACGTCAGCAGGGTGAAGCGGGACACAGCCTGGACGTAGGCGTCACGCTCCGTCTACACAGAGAATACATAACGTCAGCAGGGTGAAGCGGGACATGGCCTGGACGTAGGCGTCACGCTCCGTCTACACAGAGAATACATAACGTCAGCAGGGTGAAGCGGGACACAGCCTGGACGTAGGCGTCACGCTCCGTCTACACAGAGAATACATAACGTCAGCAGGGTGAAGCGGGAGAGAGCCTGGACGTAGGCGTCACGCTCCGTCTACACAGAGAATACATGACGTCAGCAGGGTGAAGCGGGAGAGGGCCTGGACGTAGGCGTCACGCTCCGTCTACACAGAAAATACATAACGTCAGCAGGGTGAAGCGGGACACAGCCTGGACGTAGGCGTCACGCTCCGTCTACACAGAGAATACATAACGTCAGCAGGGTGAAGCGGGACAGGGCCTGGACGTAGGCGTCACGCTCCGTCTACACAGAGAATACATAACGTCAGCAGGGTGAAGCGGGACAGGGCCTGGACGTAGGCGTCACGCTCCGTCTACACAGAAAATACATAACGTCAGCAGGGTGAAGCGGGAGAGGGCCTGGACGTAGGCGTCACGCTCCGTCTACACAGAAAATACATAACGTCAGCAGGGTGAAGCGGGACAGGGCCTGGACGTAGGCGTCACGCTCCGTCTACACAGAGAATACATGACGTCAGCAGGGTGAAGCGGGACACGGCCTGGACGTAGGCGTCACGCTCCGTCTACACAGAGAATACATAACGTCAGCAGGGTGAAGCGGGACAGGGCCTGGACGTAGGCGTCACGCTCCGTCTACACAGAAAATACATAACGTCAGCAGGGTGAAGCGGGAGAGGGCCTGGACGTAGGCGTCACGCTCCGTCTACACAGAAAATACATAACGTCAGCAGGGTGAAGCGGGACAGGGCCTGGACGTAGGCGTCACGCTCCGTCTACACAGAGAATACATGACGTCAGCAGGGTGAAGCGGGACAGGGCCTGGACGTAGGCGTCACGCTCCGTCTACACAGAGAATACATGACGTCAGCAGGGTGAAGCGGGAGACGGCCTGGACGTAGGCGTCACGCTCCGTCTACACAGAGAATACATGACGTCAGCAGGGTGAAGCGGGACACAGCCTGGACGTAGGCGTCACGCTCCGTCTACACAGAGAATACATAACGTCAGCAGGGTGAAGCGGGACATGGCCTGGACGTAGGCGTCACGCTCCGTCTACACAGAGAATACATAACGTCAGCAGGGTGAAGCGGGACACAGCCTGGACGTAGGCGTCACGCTCCGTCTACACAGAGAATACATAACGTCAGCAGGGTGAAGCGGGAGAGAGCCTGGACGTAGGCGTCACGCTCCGTCTACACAGAGAATACATGACGTCAGCAGGGTGAAGCGGGAGAGGGCCTGGACGTAGGCGTCACGCTCCGTCTACACAGAATACATAACGTCAGCAGGGCGAAGCGGGAGAGGGCCTGGACGTAGGCGTCACGCTCCGTCTACACAGATAATACATAACGTCAGCAGGGTGAAGCGGGAGAGGGCCTGGACGTAGGCGTCACGCTCCGTCTACACAGAGAATACATGACGTCAGCAGGGTGAAGCGGGAGAGGGCCTGGACGTAGGCGTCACGCTCCGTCTACACAGAGAATACATAACGTCAGCAGGGTGAAGCGGGACACAGCCTGGACGTAGGCGTCACGCTCCGTCTACACAGAGAATACATGACGTCAGCAGGGTGAAGCGGGACACGGCCTGGACGTAGGCGTCACGTTCCGTCTACACAGAGAATACATAACGTCAGCAGGGTGAAGCGGGAGAGGGCCTGGACGTAGGCGTCACGCTCTGTCTACACAGAGAATACGTAACGTCAGCAGGGTGAAGCGGGACACGGCCTGGACGTAGGCGTCACGCTCCGTCTACGCAGATAATACATAACGTCAGCAGGGTGAAGCGGGAGAGGGCCTGGACGTAGGCGTCACGCTCCGTCTACACAGAGAATACATGACGTCAGCAGGGTGAAGCGGGAGAGGGCCTGGACGTAGGCGTCACGCTCCGTCTACACAGAAAATACATAACGTCAGCAGGGTGAAGCGGGACACAGCCTGGACGTAGGCGTCACGCTCCGTCTACACAGAGAATACATAACGTCAGCAGGGTGAAGCGGGACAGGGCCTGGACGTAGGCGTCACGCTCCGTCTACACAGAGAATACATAACGTCAGCAGGGTGAAGCGGGACAGGGCCTGGACGTAGGCGTCACGCTCCGTCTACACAGAAAATACATAACGTCAGCAGGGTGAAGCGGGAGAGGGCCTGGACGTAGGCGTCACGCTCCGTCTACACAGAAAATACATAACGTCAGCAGGGTGAAGCGGGACAGGGCCTGGACGTAGGCGTCACGCTCCGTCTACACAGAGAATACATGACGTCAGCAGGGTGAAGCGGGACACGGCCTGGACGTAGGCGTCACGCTCCGTCTACACAGAGAATACATAACGTCAGCAGGGTGAAGCGGGACAGGGCCTGGACGTAGGCGTCACGCTCCGTCTACACAGAAAATACATAACGTCAGCAGGGTGAAGCGGGAGAGGGCCTGGACGTAGGCGTCACGCTCCGTCTACACAGAAAATACATAACGTCAGCAGGGTGAAGCGGGACAGGGCCTGGACGTAGGCGTCACGCTCCGTCTACACAGAGAATACATGACGTCAGCAGGGTGAAGCGGGACAGGGCCTGGACGTAGGCGTCACGCTCCGTCTACACAGAGAATACATGACGTCAGCAGGGTGAAGCGGGAGACGGCCTGGACGTAGGCGTCACGCTCCGTCTACACAGAGAATACATGACGTCAGCAGGGTGAAGCGGGACACAGCCTGGACGTAGGCGTCACGCTCCGTCTACACAGAGAATACATAACGTCAGCAGGGTGAAGCGGGACATGGCCTGGACGTAGGCGTCACGCTCCGTCTACACAGAGAATACATAACGTCAGCAGGGTGAAGCGGGACAGGGCCTGGACGTAGGCGTCACGCTCCGTCTACACAGAGAATACATAACGTCAGCAGGGTGAAGCGGGAGAGAGCCTGGACGTAGGCGTCACGCTCCGTCTACACAGAGAATACATGACGTCAGCAGGGTGAAGCGGGAGAGGGCCTGGACGTAGGCGTCACGCTCCGTCTACACAGAATACATAACGTCAGCAGGGTGAAGCGGGAGAGGGCCTGGACGTAGGCGTCACGCTCCGTCTACACAGATAATACATAACGTCAGCAGGGTGAAGCGGGAGAGGGCCTGGACGTAGGCGTCACGCTCCGTCTACACAGAGAATACATGACGTCAGCAGGGTGAAGCGGGAGAGGGCCTGGACGTAGGCGTCACGCTCCGTCTACACAGAGAATACATAACGTCAGCAGGGTGAAGCGGGACACAGCCTGGACGTAGGCGTCACGCTCCGTCTACACAGAGAATACATGACGTCAGCAGGGTGAAGCGGGACACGGCCTGGACGTAGGCGTCACGTTCCGTCTACACAGAGAATACATAACGTCAGCAGGGTGAAGCGGGAGAGGGCCTGGACGTAGGCGTCACGCTCTGTCTACACAGAGAATACGTAACGTCAGCAGGGTGAAGCGGGACACGGCCTGGACGTAGGCGTCACGCTCCGTCTACGCAGATAATACATAACGTCAGCAGGGTGAAGCGGGAGAGGGCCTGGACGTAGGCGTCACGCTCCGTCTACACAGAGAATACATGACGTCAGCAGGGTGAAGCGGGAGAGGGCCTGGACTAAGCGTCACGCTCCGTCTACACAGAGAATACATAACGTCAGCAGGGTGAAGCGGGACAGGGCCTGGACGTAGGCGTCACGCTCCGTCTACACAGAGAATACATAACGTCAGCAGGGTGAAGCGGGACATGGCCTGGACGTAGGCGTCACGCTCCGTCTACACATAGAATACATAACGTCAGCAGGGTGAAGCGGGAGAGGGCCTGGACGTAGGCGTCACGCTCCGTCTACACAGAGAATACATGACGTCAGCAGGGTGAAGCGGGAGAGGGCCTGGACGTAGGCGTCACGCTCCGTCTATACAGAGAATACATAACGTCAGCAGGGTGCAGCGGGACACAGCCTGGACGTAGGCGTCACGCTCCGTCTACACAGAGAATACATGACGTCAGCAGGGTGAAGCGGGACACAGCCTGGACGTAGGCGTCACGCTCCGTCTACACAGAGAATACATAACGTCAGCAGGGTGAAGCGGGACACGGCCTGGACGTAGGCGTCACGCTCCGTCTACACAGAGAATACATGACGTCAGCAGGGTGAAGCGGGGCACGGCCTGGACGTAGGCGTCACGCTCCGTCTACACAGAGAATACATGACGTCAGCAGGGTGAAGCGGGACACAGCCTGGACGTAGGCGTCACGCTCCGTCTACACAGAGAATACATAACGTCAGCAGGGTGAAGCGGGAGAGGGCCTGGACGTAGGCGTCACGCTCCGTCTACACAGAGAATACATAACGTCAGCAGGGTGAAGCGGGACACAGCCTGGACGTAGGCGTCACGCTCCGTCTATACAGAGAATACATGACGTCAGCAGGGTGAAGCGGGAGAGGGCCTGGACCTAGGCGTCACGCTCCGTCTACACAGAGAATACATGACGTCAGCAGGGTGAAGCGGGACACGGCCTGCACGTAGGCGTCACGCTCCGTCTACACAGAGAATACATAACGTCAGCAGGGTGAAGCGGGAGAGGGCCTGGACGTAGGCGCCACGCTCCGTCTACACAGAGAATACATGACGTCAGCAGTGTGAAGCGGGACACGGCCTGGACGTAGGCGTCACGCTCCGTCTACACAGAGAATACGTAACGTCAGCAGGGTGAAGCGGGAGAGGGCCTGGACGTAGGCGTCACGCTCCGTCTACACAGAGAATACATGACGTCAGCAGGGTGAAGCGGGAGAGGGCCTGGACGTAGGCGTCACGCTCCGTCTACACAGAGAATACATAACGTCAGCAGGGTGAAGCGGGACACGGCCTGGACGTAGGCGTCACGCTCCGTCTACACAGAGAATACATGACGTCAGCAGGGTGAAGCGGGGCACGGCCTGGACGTAGGCGTCACGCTCCGTCTACACAGAGAATACATGACGTCAGCAGGGTGAAGCGGGAGAGGGCCTGGACGTAGGCGTCACGCTCCGTCTACACGGAGAATACATAACGTCAGCAGGGTGAAGCGGGAGAGGGCCTGGACGTAGGCGTCACGCTCCGTCTACACAGAGAATACATAACGTCAGCAGGGTGAAGCGGGAGAGGGCCTGGACGTAGGCGTCACGCTCCGTCTACACAGATAATACATAACGTCAGCAGGGTGAAGCGGGAGAGGGCCTGGACGTAGGCGTCACGCTCCGTCTACACAGAGAATACATAACGTCAGCAGGGTGAAGCGGGAGAGGGCCTGGACGTAGGCGTCACGCTCCGTCTACACAGAGAATACATGACGTCAGCAGGGTGAAGCGGGACACGGCCTGGACGTAGGCGTCACGCTCCGTCTACACAGAGAATACATGACGTCAGCAGGGTGAAGCGGGGCACGGCCTAGACGTAGGCGTCACGCTCCGTCTACACAGAGAATACATGACGTCAGCAGGGTGAAGCGGGAGAGGGCCTGGACGTAGGCGTCACGCTCCGTCTACACAGAGAATACATGACGTCAGCAGGGTGAAGCGGGAGAGGGCCTGGACGTAGGCGTCACGCTCCGTCTACACAGAGAATACATAACGTCAGCAGGGTGAAGCGGGAGAGGGCCTGGACGTAGGCGTCACGCTCCGTCTACACAGAGAATACATAACGTCAGCAGGGTGAAGCTGGACATAGCCTGGACGTAGGCGTCACGCTCCGTCTACACAGAGAATACATGACGTCAGCAGGGTGAAGCGGGAGAGGGCCTGGACGTAGGCGGCACGCTCCGTCTACACAGAGAATACATAACGTCAGCAGGGTGAAGCGGGACATGGCCTGGACGTAGGCGTCACGCTCCGTCTACACAGAGAATACATGACGTCATCAGGGTGAAGCGGGACACGGCCTGAACGTAGGCGTCACGCTCCGTCTACACAGAGAATACATGACGTCAGCAGGGTGAAGCGGGACACAGCCTGCACGTAGGCGTCACGCTCCGTCTACACAGAGAATACATAACGTCAGCAGGGTGAAGCGGGACACAGCCTGGACGTAGGCGTCACGCTCCGTCTACACAGAGAATACATGACGTCAGCAGGGCCAAGGTCACTTACCACCATGTGGAAGATGCAGGCAATCCGGATGGCGCATCGGATGCCATCCAGACAGAGCGTGGCAATCTCTGTGTCGTCGCAGTCCTGGAGTCCCACGCTGAAGGCCGCCAAGAACGGTGTCCATGCCAACTGGGAGCAGAGAAAACAAGATGTAAATTAACAGTATGGCCTAAAGACGGGGAGTCCCGGACAAATGGAGACTTGCGGCGTCACAAGACTGCTGCCACAGGCAATACACCAAAGACTTATGCAGTTACACCACGGAGTGCTAGATATATGGGTGGTACCTTGAACATGGGTCGGACGTGTTCCTGGTACAGTTAATACACCACAAGACTGCTGATCCAGATACACCACGGAGTGCTAGATATATGGGTGGTACCTTGAACACGGGTCGGACGTGTTCCTGGTACAGTTAATACACCACAAGACTGCTGATCCAGATACACCACGGAGTGCTAGATATATGGGTGGTACCTTGAACATGGGTCGGACGTGTTCCTGGTACAGTTAATACACCACAAGACTGCTGATCCAGATACACCACGGAGTGCTAGATATATGGGTGGTACCTTGAACATGGATCGGACGTGTTCCTGGTACAGTTAATACATCACAAGACTGCTGATCCAGATACACCACGGAGTGCTAGATATATGGGCGGTACCTTGAACACGGGTCGGACGTGTTCCTGGTACAGTTAATACACCACAAGACTGCTGATCCAGTTACACCACGGAGTGCTAGATATATGGGTGGTACCTTGAACATGGGTCGGACGTGTTCCTGGTACAGTTAATACACCACAAGACTGCTGATCCAGATACACCACGGAGTGCTAGATATATGGGTGGTACCTTGAACACGGGTCGGACGTGTTCCTGGTACAGTTAATACACCACAAGACTGCTGATCCAGATACACCACGGAGTGCTAGATATATGGGTGGTACCTTGAACATGGGTCGGACGTGTTCCTGGTACAGTTAATACACCACAAGACTGCTGATCCAGATACACCACGGAGTGCTAGATATATGGGTGGTACCTTGAACATGGATCGGACGTGTTCCTGGTACAGTTAATACACCACAAGACTGCTGATCCAGTTACACCACGGAGTGCTAGATATATGGGTGGTACCTTGAACACGGGTCGGACGTGTTCCTGGTACAGTTAATACACCACAAGACTGCTGATCCAGATACACCACGGAGTGCTAGATATATGGGTGGTACCTTGAACATGGGTCGGACGTGTTCCTGGTACAGTTAATACACCACAAGACTGCTGATCCAGATACACCACGGAGTGCTAGATATATGGGTGGTACCTTGAACATGGATCGGACGTGTTCCTGGTACAGTTAATACATCACAAGACTGCTGATCCAGATACACCACGGAGTGCTAGATATATGGGCGGTACCTTGAACACGGGTCGGACGTGTTCCTGGTACAGTTAATACACCACAAGACTGCTGATCCAGTTACACCACGGAGTGCTAGATATATGGGTGGTACCTTGAACATGGGTCGGACGTGTTCCTGGTACAGTTAATACACCACAAGACTGCTGATCCAGATACACCACGGAGTGCTAGATATATGGGTGGTACCTTGAACATGGATCGGACGTGTTCCTGGTACAGTTAATACATCACAAGACTGCTGATCCAGATACACCACGGAGTGCTAGATATATGGGTGGTACCTTGAACATGGGTCGGACGTGTTCCTGGTACAGTTAATACACCACAAGACTGCTGATCCAGATACACCACGGAGTGCTAGCTATATGGGTGGTACCTTGAACATGGGTCGGACGTGTTCCTGGTGAGTGGCGCTGGTGAAGTTGGAGTGGAAGTGGCTCACGGACTCCATGAGAGCCTTGGCGGTGTGCGCCATGTGCTCCATCTCCATGTTGTACAGAGTCCGGCGATGGCGCTCACTCGTCACGTCTAAACACCGAAACCACGCCACGTGTCATTAACAGCCCGACAAATACACAAGTGACTCCATCAATACAAGGAACAGGAGAAACACGGTCGCTGGCATTATATGTGGCATATCTTGATGACTGAAGCAAACAGATATTAGTAAAACTTATAATTAATATATTTGGTAAACGGTAGTTTAGTAAATGACTATATTATATAGTATATAAATCCACAAAAACCAATAAATGGAGATGGAAGGACCCGAATTGGTGTTTTAAGCCGCCTCTGTGCAGACAAGGGATAAACTGGACCAGGACGATAATAGAAGAAATAAGCGGGGAGGTGAGCGCCACTCACTTTTGGCGTTGACGCCGGGTCTGACTGTGGCCACGACCTTCATCTTGATCTCGTTCTCGGCAATCTCCTCATAGATGGCGGAGAGGTACTCGTGGGGCAGATCCTTGCTGTCGTTAATCCCGCGGTTCATCTTGATGTACTCCTCCTTCGTCATCTTCCGCACCACCTGGCGGCCAAATCACGCACCACATAACATGGCGGGCGATCACGTGACAGACGCTATAGCCATGACGACTACTTAACGGCTTTTTTGCCTATTTTCGCGCCACATACATAGCATTTTCTACGTCACATCAATATCGGTCTTCAAATTAGAACGTCAACAAATACACGTGGCTTTACCTATGAATGATGAGCAACCATAAGCGACACCATTGGTCCCGAAAGAGAGGCATGGAATGGAACTAACACGAGCAAGTGAACCGACCTGCGAGCTGTGGAGGTCTGTGGTCAGCATGATGACCGAGTACGCCAACACGTAGGCCGCGTCAGCACTCGCAAATACCGAATTTCTGTTGGAGGACACACGGGGATACGTACAACACAGGCATCATTTGACACTGTATTTTGCTCGTATTTAACCAAGAATAAACGGAAGTTATCGATTATCGCTGTTGGGGATCTATCGTGTGGTCTTCTTGGGAGTTCCAGTTGCAGTTTGCGAGAGGCGGTTCCTACAAGCTGACCAATATAGTTATTGCGAAATCAACCCAAAGAAAATGTATTTTGAGAACGCATCGCTTACTGCTGCGATGACGCGAGGCATGTATGTTAAACGCATGCAGAGATAACAGGTATTTAATACGGGGGACATGTGAGGGCCAGATGGCCATGGGAACCCGTGACTTACGTGGGGTTGGACTCGCAGTAGCGAGAGGCGAACTTTTCCATCAGCCGATCGATCTTCTGTGCCTCTCCCGGAAGTCGGAACCCGTCCAGAAACTTCCGGAGTCCGGGTACAAAGTCCATGGAGGCGAACGCGATCATGTCCACATAGGCGTACATGACCTCCTTGTTGTATCTGGAAATACACAACACTGAGGTAAATGTCTGAGGTTTTAAGCTCACATGATCTATGGGTAACTCCGCCACGGCTATACACGTACACAGATAATGAATTTGGACTTTGAGGCCGTTTTTGTGCTGAGATTGGGCTGAAGCGGGGTAAAAAACCCTTGGGACAAAAACCCAATTAGTAAAAACATGTATTTCCTTCTGTCATCTGTAAGTATTGCAGGTTTTTGTTCACCCTTTCAAGAGTCATAAATAGGTTGACTTCAGCTGGGTTATATGTAATTTCAGACCAATTTGACATCTGTAAATATTTAACTTACTTGTCATTGTCGCCGAGGTAGTCACCGATCACAGCCTGAAAGACAAGACGGCACGCATTATAAGTACACAGTACATAGCTTTAATTTCTACAGAGACTAGCCCAAAACACATCCACATTGACAACAATGGCGTCACAAATACCGAAGCACAGGTCGCTAGGAGCAAGCAGCTCACCTTATCCAATCGGTCGTCGTTGAGGAAGAGGTCGGCGATGTCCTCCGGGTTGGTCCCGAGTAAACCCTGTTCTTGTAGGTACAGCAAACCACGCCGAGGCTTCTTGTTGAACCTACAACCAAATCGCAACCAGATCCGTTACATTCCAATTCCACCTTCAGCCTTCAACACAATTTGTGGTTTCAGGAGCTTGCTTTTTATTCACGCTAATATCGGGATTGTCCTTACATGTCCATGCTTTTCCCCTCCCCACGGGCGAGCATTTGTCCTGCAGTGTCCACCCTCCCCCACTGGCGTATTATCTTTACATTTTTATACCTACTGCCTCCGAACTTGCGAGTAATGCCCTCACATTACTATACTATCTCCTCTCCATTAACGATCATTGCCTTTACATTTCCCTAGCTACTCCGCCACCAATGACGAGAACTGCCCCTACATTTCTATACTCCCCCTTAATGACGAGCACTGCCCTTACATTTCTATACCCCCCCCCCACCAACGACGAGCATTGCCCCAAAATTTCTATACTACCCCACCAATGACTAGCACCGCCCCTACATTTCTATACCCCCCGTCAATGATGAGGACTTCCCCTACATTTCTATACCCACCCCCACCAATGACGAGCATGACCGCTACATTTCTAAACTCACTCACCAATGACGAGCATGACCGCTACATTTCTAAACTCACTCACCAATGACGAGCATTACCGCTACATTTCTAAACTCACTCACCAATGACGAGCATGACCCTTACATTTCTAAACTCACTCACCAATGACGAGCATTACCGCTACATTTCTAAACTCACTCACCAATGACGAGCATGACCGCTACATTTCTAAACTCACTCACCAATGACGAGCATGACCGCTACATTTCTAAACTCACTCACCAATGACGAGCATGACCGCTACATTTCTAAACTCACTCACCAATGACGAGCATGACCCTTACATTTCTATGCCGGTCTCCCAGATTTCCTTCTGCGCCTTCCGGACCTCGTATTGTTCGGCGTTGTCGGCGATGGGTGCCGCGATGCTGCCCAGGTTGGCCGTGCTGGTGCTCAGCGACGTGCTGGAGGAGCTCAGCGAGTTGGTGCTGTCGTAGCTGGTCATCGTCCCCTTGCCGGAGTCCCCGTCGCTCTCCTGCACGCTGCGGCTGTCTCCGCCTGACGACGTCACACACAAAGGAGCGTTATAGAAATGGAAGCCCGGTGTGGGGGGGGGGGGGGGAGGGGGGGACATGAAAGCCAAACTGGGCCAAGAAATCCTGGGTGACAATAAAATAACGTTGGACGACACATGGCCCAGATGCTTGGGGGCACGTGGTCATAACCTGTTGATCTAGAGTCTGCTTACCAGCTTATTGATCTACGGGCGGTCACACTAAAGCTTGAGTCAAATTTAACGCAGCACAGGTTCAACAGTTTACATGTATTACCATTGAACGCGCTTGACCTACCGAGGTTGGACTGTGAATGGGGGTTGATGTAGAGGTCCTGGCTCCACTCCACCATACACTTCAGGATGGACACCAGGCACTCCAGCCCCTTCAGACGCATGGCCTTCTCCTGGTTGGGGGTCGCACCTGTAGGAACACGGCGGGCATAGATAACGGTATGTCTGGAGGTAACCATCTATATGTGTATACGATGTTGGAAACCTCAGAAAATAAATTACGTTTATAACAAGAAAAAGAAAAAAAGGTAACTTTATCAGGCGTTCAATACTACAGGAATGAGGTACATGTAAACAGCACCCCATTATCGTCTTACCAACAGAGTTACAAAGGCAAGACTTTATGAATCACCAGAAGTGGGTACTTACCCAGCTCAATAGCTTGTCTGCCCTGGGCTATTTTCGACAGATCATTAATCAGGCGCTCAAATATATTGGCCAGGGACAGGTCACAGTCGTAGTTCACATAGATGTCCACAACACATTGCGCATCTGAAACATTTACATTTATTGCGATCAGCACAGAAGACGCACACTAAAACACATCCGATCATAAAGACAATAGTGAAGTAGGCAAGACGTGATTACTTGACATAAAAATCATCCGCATATATCCTCGAAACATACATGTTGAGACAATTCTAAATCAACGGTACTCATACCGGTATAGAACGCAGTGATATTAATAAACTGTAACAACATATCGGAAAAGGCTGTAAAACTGTATTTAAATGAGCAAGATACATATGGTAATTATATCGATTAAGTGAGCCCCCACCGGCGCAGATCCTGGTCAGAGCCTGAATCACCATCCATTTGTGTTCAAAGCTGCTGCTTGGGGTCTCCAAGATGTACAAGAAGATTTCCTTGAAGAATACCTAAAATGACAACACGAATGTTTCAGTGAAGTTATGCGAAGATATGTCACATTACTTATGTCCATTTTTTACGTCTTCGATTAAAGCTGAGGGAAGGAAAAACCAAGAAAGAAATCACAATGATACAAATTAGATTTCAATTGAGTGTCAAAGATAAGAGATACACGAGGTGAAGGCAGATAATTGTGCTGAATAAGTATGAATGGAGAAAACAGTAAATGGTAAGAGGCTACATAACACATCAGTAAGGCAATTATTGTTTTTAAAAAGTCACGCATATATCTGAATATACCGGTAGGTAGATAACAAATAGACATACCGGGTAAGATAAAAACGGTGCCCGTTTAGGCAATTATTGTTTTTAAAAAGTCACGCATCTATCTGAATATAGGTACATACCAAATAGACATAGGATAAAAACGGCGCCCTCACCTCAACCTGCATCTTCAGGTGCTGCTTGAAGTTGCCGAGCAGCGTTAGGAAGATGGCGAGGGAGAGTTCGAAGACCTGGGGCACGGAGGACACGCCGTTCTTGGAGAGCGCCACACACAAGTACTGCTTTATGGCATTGATGAACATGTCGTTGGTCCGGAAGACGGGACCGGCGTTCTGCAGAATGGACAGCAGCAGCTGCAGCGACAGGATCTTGGACCGCAGCTCGTGGGACCTTCGCAGGGAAGAGAATGGCAAGCATTGTAAAACAGAAAAAGATAAGAGATATCAGTAACGTACAATTCTTGCTTCACATACATATATATTACTTCCATTGCCTTATAACGGAGTGTCTCCTTCATCCAGTGGATCATTGGACCCCATAAATTATCATGAATACACAAATCCACCATTTTGATAGCATTACATTACATATATTATATATCAATTAGAAGAGCAAACGTGTCGGTTAAGGACAGACATTTCTGAATAAAGTACAGGCTATAGTCCACAGTATCATGCCAAGTAAGAACTTACTTGGGGTCTGGAGGCCCTTCTGACAAGGGCTTCATCGACAGCTTACAGAGGCTGCGGAACACGAGGAAGGCGTCCTTCTGTAGGATGTGGGCGAAGGCCCCCACCGCCTCTGGGTTATCCATGTTGACGTCATCCACACCCGGCACTCCCTTCCCTCCTGCAAACACCATCGACGATAACGTCCCCGGCCGCTTTCATGGTACTACCAGCAGATTGGACGTAACGCACAACACCAAACACCGAACAAGAGAGGCCAGAAAGGAATATATCGGAATAAAATTTAGTTTCTGGATCAGCAACTTAAGCTCATTTAATGCTAAGGGGAGCATTTAGGTTTATTTTAACAGGGAAAGTGCGAGTCAAGACTTGCTTGGCAAAAGGCAAATGATTGCATTGCGCATTCTGAAACAAAAAACAGTAGGTCAACCAAACCAAAAGCAAGGGGAAGAGTGTCGCCAGGCGAATGGGGAAGCAATTCACACTCAAAATACTACTGAATAAATAAATTAATTCGCAGCAAAGAGGTGTGTCAAGTAATATATATATATATATATATCACTGTGAAAGATTCTTGAAATTAGTTCTACATGAGATGCTAATGCACATATACAAAGATATACATGTGCAAAAAGGCCGGAACTATAATATGTATGGATAAATAGAGGGAAAAACATGCTTCGGATCAGTTTAAAAATAGAAAAGTGTGTTAGTATAGAATTCATCTTGCCGTGCACACGATCAATTTGTCAAGTAAACAAGGCTTTGTATAGTGACAGCCTGTATATTAATGGACCATCGGTCTCCCATAAAGTCTCAATGTAACAGTTTTAACTATTTTCTTATAATCATTGATTACAACAAAGCGGCAAACAACTTTGTGTTTCTTACTAACAATGGAACTGGCGCTACACTACCTCCACCATGATGACAAGGGAAAAGAAACAGAAATATAAGCAAAAACACCGCAAAAATTAAATTGCTAGGCTCTGTGTTTTTTCATGTAGACAACCACCAATGTATATATAAAAACATATATATTAAAAACCCCATACCAAGGGTAGGCGTGATTTGTCCGACGTCGGGAACGGGGGTGGGCGAGGATGGTTCTGCCGAGCTGCTCGCATCGACAGCAGGTGTCGAAGGGGGTTCACCCCCCGGGGGTGTCTCCTCCACTGTGTCCCCCTCTGCTTGCCGGGTACATGCACACCGTATTATTACACCCACCACGCCACCGCGAGCCCACATCAACACACACCACACCCTCAATCCCAAACTCACACACTCAAAAATCGCACATGAGCAAGTACCACAGTGTCACGCCTTCTATAGACATCACTTAACTACAGTGTGTTTAATGTTAACGGACCATTCGAAGAGTACCGGTATGTAGTGAGACAAAATGTTACGATTATCATTAGTAATTTTATGCAAGGCACAATAAACAAATCTTATGTTTAGTATAATACACGCGGCGTGTGCCACTTCAACTTGTCAGATCACACCGACACTTTCCGCAGCAGAAAATCCAGATGCATATTTGTTATCACTTTTTTCACTTCCCTACCAATCTGATACACTAATGAGATATGTTAACCTAACATTCCCTAACAACGTAACAAAGACCACTTAAGTACTGTGTATAAGCAAAAAGCAATAGCCAGTATTTCTGTGGCGAGACCACTCCATGCATCTCCATGCTATGCTTACATAGTATTACCAGGACCACGCTTACCTGTGACGTCACAGACAATATCATTCAGGATTGCTCGTGCTATAGTCTCAGGAGATTCATCTGTTACTGGTTCTGCTTCTGCAAAAAACCACGACAACAAATACAATCGCATGCCTGTGATTGACACTAGGGTGCGCAACGACATATAAGGATTTGAACATGGCGGATTGGTCAATGACGCGTACAATTTTAAACCGGAAGTTGGGTACGGTGCGCGGCGAGCGAGAGGAGTCCTGCATAATAATATAAAATTCTGGATGATGATTCTTCTAAAATAAGTGTGGATAACCCGTAAATATAGATGCGAAACATGTATCCTTTATTTATCAATATTTTACAATATTTCGATTGTGTTGCTATTTTCGAAGTAGAGTTAGAATTTTGTGGATATGCCTGCAACAAATGAAAATAGTTCGCTGTGACCAATGTCGTTCCATAGAGTTCAGAGTGACCAAAATGGTTGATGGTATCTTCAGGACGCTTTAACTACTTTTAGTCATCTCGCGTCAATGGGACAAGGAAGGGAGAGTGGAGCCATGTCCCCGGGGTAACCCCCTACTCTTTACAAAAATGGGATGGCAAGACATGGGATCTTTATCCCGAGACCACACAGATATAGCCACAGTGACCAAAATGGTGCGCGGCGATCGACCGTGATGCGAAGATCGGCCCTGACCAAAAAGTAGGCATTAAGTAGTCTTCTATGTTTCAGGTGAAGAAATAGGAAAAGTAGACATCCCAGGACAAAATGTATGGTATTCTGACGAAAATTGTCTACGCCATAGGCTGCATCACATATTATTTACGGTACTATTTCATTTAAAAGTCATCAATGCTGCTACTAGATAACATTGATGACATAACTAATATTTACATAAAAAGTCACATTAAAGCGAACTCACCTTCTTTACTATCTGTTTTGTCTCCTTCGCTTGCTTGACCTTCCTCCACTGTAGGTAACTAAACACAAACACAACGACAAAGAGATTTAGGATCCGTAGCACAGACACTTCAGACGGCTCCTGACGAGCCCATAACGTTACGGTTCTTCCGGCGACATTGACACTATGGAGGGTGAGGTTCGAACAATGAAACTCTTCATACAATTTAATTACATTGTGTTGTCAGCACTATGCGCAAACTGCAGTTACAGCTAAAGCGTGGAGAAAGGGGCTTCGGACTGGGACGGACGCTGACGTCCCTGACCTGAGAAGTGTCCTGGATCGTATCCTGGGATATGGAGTCGTCGGCGACTTCCGACATCCGGTCCCCGAAGGCGGAGTCCGATTCCGGGCCTTCGGAAGGCGTCTGTGACCGGCTCAGCTTTTCCTCATTCTTCTTGGCCTCCTGCGCCTGGATCAAGGTTGGTCGGTTGTATAGTCAAACGCATTAACCACTTTTGGTCATATCGAGTCAATGGGAAAAGGAAAGTAGCGTGGAGCCATGTCCCTGGGGGTAACCCCTAACTCTTTGCGAAGAAGGACATAGGATCTTTATCCTGCGACCACACAGACATGGCCACAGCGGGGCTCGAACCATCGATCCACGTGCTGTTAGGCTCTCAGGTGACCCCTGGATCAAGGAATTCAGGGATTGGCGTTTTAGGCCAACCTTGTGCACACATGGGCTCATGACGCTACCCACGACTCCTCTACGCCTGCAGGCCAGCGGTCAAACGAGAAGGACATGATGCAAACGCTTCTCACTCCTTCCTTGATTCACGTGGTAATAGGACCTACCTTTTAAAAATGTCCTTTAAAAAGCAATCAACGTATGACAACGCCAGTGCTAGAGCACTAACTCCCACGATAAGATACAACACTTACCGCCTGATTTTCCATGCGAGCAAAGATCACATTAAGCATTTGTGTGAGTGTGGCCTTGGCAGTTGTCTGGTTAACCAGGTTCTTGCTGGCCAGATAGATGTTGTAGCATGTCCGTACAGCCAGCAGCACCGTGCCCTCATGGATCTCGCAGGTGACGGCCGTCACCACCGTCAGCAGCGCCTGCACACACAAACGTTATGCTACAGTTGGTTTCGATTGATTATATTGTAACGTATATGACTTGTGAGCACTCCCCATCTGTACCAGTGACAGAAGTGTAACAGAAAGTCATCATTTAGACGTTCCATTATACAACCAAAAGTCATCCATTTCATGAGGGGCATTTTAAGACATGTGATGTGTCACTTGATCAGGATCACATGTCCCACAAAAGAATGGGCCTGGGAGGGGAAAGGTACACACGGATTACAAGACACACTACTGACCTTGATGATCTGCAGCTGGACACCTTCATCAGTCTGTGGTCCATTGAAGCAGCCACAAATGACCTCTACAATGCGGTCAATGAGCCGCTTGCCCGGCGCTGTAGAGTCCACCACATTACCCGTCAGGTGGCCATAAGCAATCAGCTTCTGCAATCAGAGAGTGGGCAGTAAGACAAAAATCAGGACAAAACATCATGTGATCTATTTTTCCAAAAACGAAGCTCACTTCAGATTATACCTAAAGCACTATGGTGGCAACAGTTTGAACAAATCATTGTTTCAAAATAAATTCTTTACATGGATGTCAACAGTTTGAAAATACAACTGGTGTTTACTCGATTTATAAAAATCAACAGCTTGACAGCCTATCAAACCTAGCTAACTTCTCATCTTTTGTAATGCAAGTATTCGTATTATTCTTATTATATGATTCAATTCACTCTAGTGGCATACTAACCTGGAGACAGTCGAGGGCAGTGTTGACAATCCGTGGAGACTTGGACTGACATGCTAACTCAAAGGGCAGGAAGTGTTTATCTGCATCAATGGTGTTTGTGACCTTCGGCAGAGGGAGGGCAGAGGAGGAGGAGGAGGAAGGAGAAGCCCTTTCAGTGCTGTAAGAGAATATCAAACTGATTAAAATAGGATCTACCAATATAGGTATAGAACTGCCATCGCATATTCACCCTGGGAGGCTGCATGAATATGCAACTGCAGTTTAAGGGTGCTCTGGCTGGTGGCCTTCTGGGGCCTGCAACTGCACAATGATGCAACATGCAACTCAGAAGTTCTTAAATGTAGATTTGTCAACCAGTGCTCAGCACACAAAGGTTTACTGGTAACAACATTGTGGAGGTTCATATAATTATATTATCACAATATATATATAAATTGCTAAAATCTTATATTAGAAAGTTTAGCAAAATAATTAACCTTAATGTTTAGTACAGAAAAGTATATTTCTTACCTGGTTTGCGCATCAGGATCCTTCTTTATTTCATCTGCAAATTACAAGACTACAAATATATAAGGACAATTTGGAGAAACCAAGACTACGAGGTTGAACAAAAAAATTAAAAGATTTTTCTAGTATCAGATGCGGCTAGGGTAAGATCAAACCACACTTGGTATCTTTTACATTGTGCCGGCATTCCATTGTCAGTGCATAAAAAGTATACATTTTTAGGGCGTGTAATGATGCATGTAAATCAATATACAGTACTCCTAATATATTAATTAAATGGCCTGACAGCAGCAGGATACAGTGGTGCATGTGTCATAGCATTACAGGACATTTGCTTCATTATGGGGACTGTGGTGTAAGGCTGTGCCTTGCGGTAAACACTGTAATTGATAACATAATTGTGATAAATCTGAGGAGTGCTTTGTGAGAAAACATTAAAATAAATAAACTTTTCTGACAGACAGGGAGAACAACTAATCATTTGCCATATGTTCCATCTGTAAAATCTACTTCCTGAAGTATGTTATAGTTTTTACTGCTGTTCTAACAATGAAATACTTCCCTCCAATCTGATAAAATAATAATAGGTCATTGATGTCTAAGGTAGGAAAACAGATATATATATTTTGTTAAAGCAGTTAAACATCCATCATTAAGATATTTATATTTATCTACCAATACTAATGGACTTGACTTGACCTGATCAATTTATAGCAATTAATTTTAAAGCTACTTATATAGATCTAAGTTAGTTAATTTTTCCAATATTAGTTATAATTTCCTTGCAGTTCAATTTTGGCAGGCAGATTTAAAGTTTGGTGGCCACTCCAGTGCTGTTTACCTTAAGTCAAACTCTCCATATAAAAATTATATCATTTATAAGTTTACAACTCTACAAAATGATTTTCACAACAACAAAAAAAGACAAGAAAAATATAAAAAATATAGGTTAGGACATGTACATGATGTAAGCTCCTAGTCTTAAGTCCTATTAACTTAGGACAAGAATTTTATCCTATATTCATATCAAGATCAATTGCATTAAAAACAACATGAACAAACACAGTTATTAGAGATATTTCAGGGGGAAAAACAAAAGTAAACAGAAAATGACCCGGTAATCTTACCAAGTGCCACCTCACACGCCCTCTTCAGCTGCGAATGGTAGGCTTTCTTGATCTCCTTGTCGGCAAGGATTTTCTCCAAAGCACGTGTCAAAAACATTTCTTTTGCTTGCTTTCTGTCGTGCATATTTTGCTTGTTTTCATATTAACACTCTTAGGTAATGCGGAAAGTTATCGCTGGTAAAATCGTAGAAGATTTAGTGACAGTCCACACTCCTATTTACTTCTCACACCTCCCATTTTGTATTCCACGAGTCAACCATAATACCGAAAATTTTATTGTGGTCGATAATTATTGTCTTCATTCACCTGATCAGGGCGCACATCCAAGTATGAGGATCGGTTACAATCTATTAAGATAAATGCAACTCCAAGGACAAAAACAAAAACTGATAGACTCTTAATCACAGAAAGGAATTCCGACGGACACTGTGGCCTATATTTGAAGTGACCACAGAGCATGTATTTGAGTGAAGGCATGTTTACTGAACAAACAATAATCCTGACCGGTTCAATCCAAATGGTACCTATACGACTCGCTGATTTAGTTGCTTGATTCTTGACTAGTTCTATGGTTTCTGGGCTTTTCTTGATGAATTCGATCTGTTCATCAATCCTAATCGTTCGACAGAAATCTCGCACAGTGTGATTGGATCTGGACCCAGGCCCGAATGGACGCCGACAAATTAACACCCCAAATGGACGAGATTCGATCCGGCGACCATTCGCATTCAGCGCGAACATCATGCAACCGCATTATGCCAATATATGTATATATGGCAGCATCAATGAATAATATTGCCGCGCCCCCCATCCCCCGAAAAAAATTGGCTCAAAAGGGTTGTTGCCCGTTGCGCCTACACAATAACATTAAAAAATCAGTCGATCTCTGCCCACGGCCCTCACCAGCCCACCAGCTTTAATCACGGACGTCACATTTTGAAACCTCTTTCTCGGTTAATTGTCGCTTTTATTGAAGTCCTTTGTAATAAAATTCCTGCATGGACAGATTTCTATTAGGCATGGATTCAGTTCAAGACTGATCACATGTATGCGCTCTGCCGGCAGAGGGAGCTCGTTCCTCACATCACTATGGACTATGGCGCAAGCGTTACGCCCTCTGCCGGGAGATCGGAAGGGAGGGTGGAGGGGGGGGGGGTATTATGGTTCCGCATATGGACCCTCAAGAGCTAGACCAAAACCCAAACTTGTGTTACACCACTGCATGGTCACAAATTTGGCGCTTATCCAACTGTGTCTGAGTCACCTCCCTCACCACGCTACACACATAGGGGTCTGCAAGGGGGCGGGGGGGGGGGGGTCTAGTGTCTATAGTGTCGATTTTTCTAAATTCTGTGTCAAATGTCGATTTTTCTAAATTCTCAGTGTCAAATGTCGATTTTTTCGACGTTCCGTGTTACTTTTTGGCTAAGTTTAGTGTTGTTGTTTTTCTCAAAAATCTGTGTCGATGTCGCTGTTTTAGAGTTTCGATTGGTGTCGAAATTTGGGGCGTCAATGTCGAATGTCGATTTTTCAAATGGTTTCAGTGCTTCTCTTTGGCATCAGCAGCATCGGGCAACTAGTTATACGTTAGTTAATTATCGCAACTGAGATATTGCAATATCAAGCCTTATGTCAATCTTGATCACATGAAATATGGTAACTGATCAGAAAACATTTTATAAACTATTCAGGGGTTAAAATTGATCAACATTATTTCGTCTCAGCTCGACCTATCTTGGTAATTAGATGTTAGTTGGGTGATCCGTCACCAGATGGCGCCGTTCTTGTTTAGGTGACTGGTACCAACCCCTCTTATGCCGTGACATATCGCTATAACCCATCGCAGAGGCAGTGCACGAGTTAGCACAAGTGCTTTGGAAAAGGCAAAAGCACAGAGCGCGTTTGGAGGTGGAAAATCTTAACAAATCTGTAATTAACCAAAACTTTTAAGAGCCATGGATACCAAAATGGCTCAGCAGACGTGGGAGATGCAGAATAGTGTGGAGACAACCAGTACGATGGACGAGGTGTATCGATATGATAAGAAACAACACCAAGATATTTTGACAGCTAAGCCCTGGGAGAAAGAGTAAGACCCCACATCACACTTCGACTGTTCACACGGGCCGGGTCACACTTGACCGATTTACCTCGTAGAATAATGCTGGGCGCTCGCGCTGGCGCTCCCAAGACGTGGTCGCGCATCTGTACAATAAAAAAATGGGTGTCTTCTGGATGTGGAAATCGCAATATGACGAGGACACAAAGATTGCATGAAGCCTTGCAGTTGCAATCTTTATGTCTTTGTTAGGCTATATCGCGATTTCTACACCCAGAACTTGCAGAAGACATTTATTTTTTTATTATAGAGATTAGTGAGAATGTTATGAATGAAATGGAGAATAACGCCGGCTTTGTTTATATGGGTGGTTGATGCGTCGTGTGGTCAGTGAAGCCAAGTGCCATTTGTAGGAAAGGAGTGGACTGAGGAGTCCATCGTCATCGTTGGCAGGGTGCCCAATTTTGAGTTGACTCATAAAGTGGCAGGCATGGTTTGGGAAGCGGCAGTTAAAGATGTAAATTGATACAGCTGCTGTCTTAGACCAAGTAGGCCGGATAGAAACTTGATACCAGATAGACGCGATGTAACAGTGGTTCAATTATTGGTACCGGAGTAGTTGGCTTCTTTCATTGGCTGGATGGGATTATTATAGATGGAGATACTGGAAGGTAAGCCATGGAGGGAGGTGGATGCCCTGGGAGAAAAGCTTAGACTTGGTTCATATATAAGTTGCACCAGTGTATAAGTCACACCCTTCCAATGCAAAGAAAAAAATTGTAACTTATACAACAGAAATTATGGTGGTCGGATAGTCAGCACAGAAAATATTTATCACCTTGTTTTCTAGTTTGAAACAAAGTATTTAATTGACAAGCCTAAAATCAGTTTCTATTTGTCAGCTTTAATTGCAGACCTGACAGAATTCTTCCATTGGCCTACTTTAACCAATGAAAAATGCAGTAATAACCTTCACCTTGTAATGTCATAAAAAACGTATACACTTTCATCTGCTATACTTTAACCTGGAGGTTATCATGTTATGCTATGTTTAAATATGATACACTTTCAAGTAAGTTAAAATCACAAGGATCACATGTAATAGAGTGCATAAATGCATAAATTGTGGCTGCAAATAGTACACAGAAGAATGATTTACGAATAAGATGCAGCAGATATTAAATAGGTAGACTGTATGTTCCCACCATCTCTTGGGATCGGTCGGGTGGGGATAGTGGGTAGAAACAGTGACAAGTTCTGTTTCTGAAGGTGCCTCTGGGAGCCCCAAAATATTAGCCACTCAATTACCAAGAACTGTCTAAAATTAGAGCCCATCCACATACCAGCTGAGAAAGTTATGTGACTTTGGCAAAATCTATGATGAAAATCCTTAGGATTGCATACTTTATGTATAGGAAACTGGCTTGGCACTGGCCTTCTTTGACCTTGCACTAGTTAAAATGTTAAGAAGGTCATTTTGATCAGACTGTTCATATTGTAAATGCAAAATCAGTCAATTACCTTGAGATTTCCCCAGGCCTTAAATTGGTCTTACGTTGTGGGATAGTTTCACAAATTAAACACAGTCCACTATACTATATCAAAATATAATTATTATTAAGTTAAAATGACTGAATATCAGACCTTGATACTAATGATTATTGTGATCTTTCAGTCCTCACTACTTCAAGCACATCAGGATTTCTGCTTTGGCTTTGCTGAAGATGGTGATGCATGCTCGTTCTGGAGGAACACTAGAAGTTATGGGCTTACTGCTGGGGAAAGTCGATGGCAGCACAATGATTGTGATGGATAGCTTTGCTTTGCCAGTGGAGGGTACTGAGACAAGAGTTAACGCTCAGGCTCAGGCTTACGAATACATGGCAGCATACACAGAGTCTGCGAAACAAGTAAGTATAACAATGCTAGACAAATAATGCTAATAAGAGATGATTATTTTCTTAAATGTGCTGTTGAAGGATCATACCAGTAGCTGTACTGGATTGGTATGAGATTATTTTACTGTCGGTATCACTATTAAATGTACAGAATGTTTTCTCATGCTCTACACTTTTGCTTGTTCTGTACATGGTGGCATTCACCCCTGGCTACATACCTGTCAGACTAAGCAATGCCTTGCATATTGGGTGTAGCAGCATACTCTTTACTTTTCATTTACGAAAGAATTATCCCTGCTTCTTTATACTCCTTTTTAATCAATTGTGTTGTGTAATGTTATCACAGGTAGCCCGGTTAGAAAATGCTATTGGCTGGTATCACAGCCATCCAGGATATGGCTGTTGGCTGTCAGGCATAGATGTCAGCACACAAATGACCAATCAACAATTCCAGGAACCATTTGTTGCTATTGTTGTAAGTGTTCATATTACTTCATTGTAGTGATTGTTTTTTTTTTATTTCATGTTCATGTAACAAATTATGGGGATATAATTTAACCCCTTTTGTACTTAATATAGCATATTTTAATACATGTTTACACAATAATACCATATTTATTTTGAATATGTTATGCAGTAAATGGTTACTTTTGGACGCCATTGTCTAATATATCTTTATAAAACTTTGATACTTATGTTCATATAATTAAATTGTGACCACATTATTCGATAGATTGATCCAGTGAGGACAATATCAGCTGGAAAGGTCAACTTAGGAGCATTCAGAACGTACCCAAAGGTTGGTATTAGTTAGTATGGGATGCAAAAGACAATATACCCAGTATATAGAATATAGTGGCCTGAGTGAAAGACTGGTGGAGTAGAATGACAATTGTAGGGTTAAGAATCGACTTATTGACTGACGCACATTGCCCATGAAAGTCTCAGTGAGACACAGACAGATTTTAAAGCATCCTGCATCATTTGTTGCAAAAAATTGTCAAATGACAATTTGATGTATTGTAAATATTGCATTATAAATATAGTGAACAGTAGTACTACCGGTAATTGCACGCAAGTCCAACATCAGCTAGAGATAAGTGAAGCTGTATTTGGCCGGAACTGTTTATAAAACAATAATTGGGAAGCTAGCCCCATCTGTATCTTCACTGGTGATTACCTTAGCGGTGCAAACAGCTGGGTATGAGAGGGGTTTCTGTGTCCAGAATCGGAGCCTTACACCATACAGGAACAGATTGGCCATGGTGACCTAGGATTAGCTAGAGAAGACTAACGCGGTGTTCACACATGAAAGTACAACAAGGATTAGAGGCTGTACATTTGAATAGCTATCAGCCATTTGCAGTGCATGTTACAAATTGTAGGTAACAAGGTGTAGTTGCTAAGTATAACAAATTAATAGTCTCACAACAATTGTTTATAATTATTTAAGGGGTTTCGTTGAATTAATGTCCCACAAGTTAAGGAGCTCCGGGACGCTGGGAGCCACCCACTGGCATATCTATCCGAATCATCGTGGCTGTAATTATTTGATGCGAAGGTAGGTTGTTGATGCTGGGCTGGTGTTTGCAGGGTTACAAGCCGCCCGATGAAGGGCCATCCGAGTACCAGTCCATACCCCTCAACAAGATTGAAGACTTCGGCGTGCATTGCAAACAGTAAGTTGCTGGCCTTACATCAGTAAAATTGCCGATCAGAGAGTGCATGTGACATATTGGGTTCCGAAATTTTAACGAATATTTCAACCCGAGATCAAATAGCGAACAATAAACCATGAACTTCGAATGTCGCTTCATCTGAGAGACGCGATTCTCCGGTTAAGCTGTCTACAACTCGATTGACAGTTTTAGGTCTATATATCATGTTTTTGTTAACCTGGTGGATCAACGGGGTGGGTCCACGTGTCCTGCCTCCCCTCCCCCCGTTTTTTAATCGTGGAGGCCCCTTTTTGATCTTCTGGTTCTCGGGAAGCCACCCACGTTTGCCCCCGCCCCCAGCCCACCTTTTTTTAAATGCTGGATATAATGTTTTGAATACATTAAAAAATGCTATTATATGATAGTCCCTGATTTTAGCTAATTTCTCTTTCAGATATTATTCCCTGGATGTGTCCTATTTCAAATCTTCCTTGGACCGCAAGTTGCTGGAATCTCTGTGGAATAAGTACTGGGTGAACACACTGAGCTCGTCCAGCCTCATCACGGTACGTAATAATGCTATATGTGGTACGGTTGTATATTGACGTTGAAAATAATCACCAAAATTGCTTTGCCAAACATGACTTTATTATATCGTGTGTTTATTATTTTAACATGTGATCATACAACTTGGACTATAGCGTTCATTGTACATTGTCATGTGTTCATAGCTAACGTCACTGTCACGTGTTAGTCGATGACGTTCCCCTCACGTGTTTGTCGATGACGTCAGTGTCCCGTGTAATCGCTGACGTCACTGTCATGTAGTCGATGACATCAGTATCACGTGTAATCGTTGACGTCACTGTCATGTAGTCGATGACGCTACTCTTACGTGTTAGTCGCTGACGTCACGGCATGTCCCGTGAACGCCTTGTGTTCTTTCAGAACGCCGACTACACGACTGGTCAGATCTTTGACCTGGCGGAAAAACTGGAGCAGTCGGAGGCTCAGCTGGGGCGTGGGGGGTTCATCATGGGCGTCGACTCTGAGAAGAAATCTGAAGACAAACTGGCCAAGGCCACCAAGGATGGGTCGGTATTATATACGTCTTGGAGCACACGTGGCAATAGATATATTCCGTCTAATAACATTATGACAAGTTATTTCATAGATATTATATATATCCAAGATGCCTTAGACATAATCCGGTAGTTCATGCCCATTATTGTACCTAAAGTACTTTTGTACCTAAAAGTTGCAGGCCTGTTAGAGCTAATGGTTGCTTCAAATCGAGATGGTGATATCCTTATCCTCTAGTACCAACGCAAAATCAGGTAGTAGCTTCATTTGCGACGCATTTACCATAAATTTGGATTATTTCGAGGCGTCACCTGCACGAAGGATGGACAACACTAATAGGTTAGTGTGTTAATGCTAGTCTAACGAGCCCGTTTGGTGTCACAGCGTTCGTGTATGTTGCTTGATGCGTCTTATCGTTCGTTGTTCTGTTGTACTTACAGCTGCAAGAACACCATTGAGGCGATACATGGGCTCATGGCTCAGGTATTGAAGGACAAGCTCTTCAACCAGGTGCACGTACCCCCCAAGTAACGGGTCGGAACCCGTATTATACACCTGTAGACGAGATGTGGGCAGACCTCGGCTTTTCGCATTAACATCCTGGGTAGAAAAAATCAGCAACTTGCCGACTGAAGGATAAAACTTTGTTACATGAACGATGTGGTTTATAGGTTTAAATGTGACGTCATTGATCTTCAGGAGGATGAGATTTGATTGGACCGTATTTCTGGTAAATTCCAGGTTTGTATTGCGGACTTGTGGAGGTGAATTTTAGGCTTTTGCTCGCTTCAAGCTGAATCCGCGAGCATTTATATATCTTCATGTAAAGGAAGGTTCAATAGAACTGTATGAAAATACGTCTATGTTGTACCCCTCCCCCCCACCCCCCACCGTATTTCTTATGCTAATTGAAATAAACGTTTATGCTCATTTGCAGTCCATCATTTAGATTGTTATCGCTTGCTTCAACTACGCGCGAAAAATAGGTTTCTGTACAGCAACATATCCATGTTGATCAGCTTTCCTGGTGTTTGGCTACAAACCAATTGCTACGTCATAACCATATCTCACCGGTGTCGATCGGTGGATGGACGTTGAACACACACCGCCAAGTGGAAATATCAAAACTAATATTTATTTTCGAGCTTAGAAGTACACTGCACAACAAAAACTTGTTTTTGCCGACATAACTACATGCATAATATGAATAGAAATGACTACTTTGCTTTGAAGTGTTTAAAGCTAAAACAATGAAAAGGCAAATTAATTAGAACTAATAGAAAAGTGTATAATTATATGTCCAAAGAATCTTGCTATATTGCGAATAAAAACATTCAACTGATGATCAAATTGATCACAACTAATAGCAAAGTGTATAATTATTTGTGCAAACAATCCTGCTATAGTGTAAATTAAAAAACATTAAACTGAAAACATTCAACATATTCCCTGGTTAGTTTGTTTGCGGATACATCTAATATTACTTAAATTCAAACTTCTGCAGCTGGCTTTTGTGAAAAATGCACAGTACTTTGCCGCCAGTGAATGTAACCTCCAGAGTGAACTATATTTGCGGATTAGCGCTATATCTCAGTTCAAAGTCGAGGTTATTACCACACTGCCGTAAGTGGTATATCTCCGCAATATCGCCCATCTGTGTTACATTTTGGAACTGATACACAGTCACATTGGTCACTATCATCTGTATGCGTGTAATATCGTGGAATTGATATCAACATGTATTTATACATCTTTGCCCCTACGTATAGCGTGGAAATACAGCCACTCGCGACAGCACATTTCTCAATAGGGTAACAGAGATACCACAAGCGAAAACAATATGGCACATATCTGTGTTAATATCGGGCTGATCTATCACTTCCCCGACACAATATGGTACATAACTGCGTGTTAATATCGGGCTGGTATACCACAACCCAACACAAATCGCACATATTTGTGTTAATATCTCATCACCTACAACAATATTGCACATACCAATATCTGATCGGTATAGCCACGACAACAACAAATAATCGATCCGCGTTGTCGCAGACCCCGCCAAGTAGCTGAAATGGTTTACATCGCAGTTTTTATCTTTTAGTAAGGAAATGGTTACACCAATTTTACCGTATTTGGATCACCAAATCTTCACACGACATTATTGCCATAGACATGATCAAAGGTTAATATAATATTAATCGGATCGACACGAACAAATCTTCAAATAGTTAACTTCCTACCTAGATGACCTTTGACAGTTGTAATTCGATCTAGGATCGACAGACTTTACATAAGACACGTTAGGGTTTTGTTCAACGAGCTAAACATATATTAATATTGCTCTAAAATCCGTAGCAAACCGAATGAGCGAACAACGAGGTAATTAAGAAAACTTTACTGGCTGCAAGCAATCCTAGTATTTGTGCAACGGCACAAAAATAAAAAACAGGTTAACACTGGAAGGGTTTATACTGGCCATTCATATTATATTAAAAGACAGCTTTAAAAGGCGCCGTCTTTATCGATGAACACTTAGGAAATATATATTATACTCTGTGTGCGAGCACTCCTAGACAAGCATGTTATTGTTCGCCAGATGTCTTTTAGCCATCCAGTGAAACACGATTCGTGGTGTTGGCATTTATTAATTAAACAATTAAACACACATTACTTTATAATTAGTTAGCTGGACTACCCAGTGCTAAAATCACGGCACTACGGAGAATGCTCACTCCACAGGACCCACATTTGAAGTTAGAACCTGTTTTCAGATCTTCATGAACTGACACAGCAGGAATGTTAAATATAACATTTTAGGCTTAAGTCGCGACTGTCAATCAATATGTATCTACCGCAAATCTGCGTATAACATTAGAGTGACCGTTACGATTATTATGCCATAATTAAGTAACTAAAGATTACTGCTATATCGGCCAAAAGGACCTCCTCTTACAACGAACAATTCGAACACGGAAGTACATTATAATCAAGGTATAATGTCTATCCCGGTGATACACAAAGCCGGACAAACCCAACAATCTGCGCTTCACCATTATTACACACACGCATGTAGATACACAAAGATCTTAGCTCCTAGATCCAATCTTACAGTTGATCCCCGATGGTTATGTGTAATTACATTTGATCCTCCTCCGCTTGTCTTCCACCATTCCAAAAGGTTCGCCCGAATGTCATTCATCTGTTGACCTGTCCATTAGTTCTCTTCCCCTATGGTCGTGATGGTAAACCTGAAATAAGGTAAGATCACCACATTTTGTAAAGGCCACACCATGACACGACCACACGCGATGACGCGTGTTTTCACACATGCTATTTTTAGACACATATGGCGCATCTTTGCAGCTCACTGACATAATCGTACCATTCACGTATTAGTCAGGGGGACTTTCAACGGTCACACCGTTTGACTCTGCTCTCGTGATAAAAAAAAACAACGAACCAGTTCCATGATTATGGCTGAAGAAGGTATCACCGTGTTTCTGCACGGGGACAGCGGGACTGGGGCGGGTGACATTTGACCAACAATGTATTGCTGGCTGTCTCTATGGTATCAATGCTTGTGATTAACAATGAATCCTTTTTCTGGTCCATGATAATAAAAAGAAATCAAAATGTAGTGATGTATATGATTTCGTTTGCGTCGCTTTATAATCAATATTTAAATCAAAACAACCCTACTTATTGGTAAGTTAGAACAACGATGGTACCATGAGCTTACCTGCCGCTGCTCACTTCCCGCTTCATCCCCTCAGTGGCGCCATCTAGCGGTTTGAACGGCAGATGT
The DNA here is from genome assembly GCA_964019135.1 of Arenicola marina. Taxonomy (NCBI): domain Eukaryota; kingdom Metazoa; phylum Annelida; class Polychaeta; family Arenicolidae; genus Arenicola; species Arenicola marina. The sequence goes on from OZ025249.1 coordinate 27,004,119, forward strand.
TGCAGACGTTCTCCCATCAGACGCATCACGTCCTCTGCCGGCATGGACACTTGGCGCGGCGTCTTACGGCCATGGAGACGACGCTCGCGCGGACGGAGCACGCGAGTCTGGTCGTAAATAAAGGGCTTGACGCCAGTCGGGCTTTCCACCAACGCCGCTCTATAGCGCGTCGGAGTGAGACCCAGTGGAGCGGTGGTGGGGGATTGGGCCTCCGGGGTGTTGGGTTCGGTACGGCTGCCCGGGGTGTGTTGTCGCATTGGTAACATCATGATGTCTGAGGTTGAGGTGATGGTGAAGGCAGCCTGTCTCTCATTGGAGCCCTCTCGAGCCTGGTCCGCTAAGCGCTCCATCAAACTGCATCCCGCCTCAGACATTTGGCGAAGGAACTAGTCCAAAAGACAGAATTGAGTTATAATTTATGTTATGTTATTTTGCTCCCTGAATCCATTAATCTACAAAAGCAAACACATCATGTAGATCTTAGACATTTACCGCAATTAGTCATCTTCACCCAAATATATAGTTCTTGTCTTATCAAGAAACATGACGTCCTTTCATATGAATATACGGCATACGTTTCTCCACTAGTAATTATCAAAATATTTGACGGAAAACTATTGCATCACCAGTTGTAACTGCCATACGTCAGGTCCATTAATACACATGTCAACACATTTAGTTTGAGATTCGCAAACTTCGGTTAGAAGGATCTGTACCTTAGGATTCTTTGCTCCCAGATTTTGCGTCACATTGCGATATTCTTCATCCTCTTCTATGGCCTTTAAACGTGAAATAAGCAAAGTCACGGCACATTAATACCCAACATGGTAAATAGAGGGGACATTTTGTACACATATTATTAACTTCTATGCTCACTTTGGTCTCTGTTTATGAGCGTCAGAGGCATGCACACAAGATAAGCTTTCCTTTTTTCACCGTTTACTCGTCAGTATCTGTAATATCGCGTAACACGTACCTGTATTAAATTGTGCCAAGACCGCCTGATATTCCGGCTATCATCAGATACCATTGACTCGGTCTTGTCCGGAAATATTAGATCCTAAAAAAACAAATGATCACTCTTAGACCGTGGCTTATTGCTCCAGGCTATGCGCATTATGGCATCTACTGAACATTACCACTTAGGTTCTTCACAAGATAATCTACAAATCAAAGAAGACCACAAGACGTACTGATATAGTCCCGTTTAACTAGTGAAGTCTTGAAAACATACAATCGGATAGCGCAAGGTAGAAATGCCGTAAAATATATTTTTTGGCGAAGTTTCTGAAGACCCTAGTAAGGACTTACCCTGTAATCCTTGGCCAAACTCTTGGCCATGGCTGCAGCGTTGACCGTTCTCCCATCATTCGGTTTCATGGTGAGATAGACGTTCCTCGCAACCTATTAATGCCAATGAAAGGTAACTGATATGTGAAATAATGGCGAGACATGCTTTCGCTATCTCATCGACTGTCTGCGACTGTCCCATAGACATATCTTTGATTGTTCCATAGACATATCTTTGATTGTTCCATCTACATGTCTTTGGCCCTTCTTCGCTACATATATTGTTTTGTGCTGGATGATATATCTTTGGCTGTCCCATTGATATAACTTTGGCGGTCCCATTGATATATCTTTGGCTGTCCCATTGATATAACTTTGGCGGTCTCATTGATATATCTTTGGCTGTCCCATTGATATAACTTTGGCGGTCCCATTGATATAACTTTGGCTTCCCATTGATATAACTTTGGCTGTCCCATTGATATAACTTTGGCTGTTCCATTGATATAACTTTGGCTGTCCCATTGATATAACTTTGGCTGTCCTATTGATATAACTTTGGCTGTCCCATTGACATAACTTTGGCTGTCCCATTGATATAACTTTGGCTGTCCCATCGATATAACTTTGACTGTCCCATTGACATATCTTTGGCTGTCCCATTGATATAACTGTGGCTGTCCCATTGACATATCTTTGGCTGTCCCATTGATATAACTTTGGCTGTCCCATTGACATATCTTTCTTTCAACTATATATCTCCAACACAACGTAAATTAATTAGATGGAACATCACAGGTTACCAAATAATCGAAAGCCATCACCATGGACCCATTCAAGAGTTATGGTGGATCTATATTTTGGTACGGGCAAATATACAATCATGTTCAGGGTCACGACTCCAATGGCAGCCTATATGCACGCTACATCCGGGTGCCTCACCCTGATATCGTTCTTCCAGAAGCGTCTGCTGTACTCAGGCACGGCTCTCTCCGGGGCCACTTCTTTTATCTATAATCAGCCGGGGGCAATACAAACAAATGTATATGATTTATAGCATGCAACCCAATGACTTTATGTTATCTTTTAAATACAATTTCAGGTAAACATAAACGTGATTTATATTGTTCATAATGAAATCGTAACGTGACGGTTGAACAATTAAAATAGCACCTCGGCGCTTAATTTAATAGTAACAATGGAAAATAGGGTTTCAAGATCGCAACTTTTAGTGAAGTGGGTTTTATCTCTCACAAGTCTGAATAAATAGGTAAAAAAACTAATTTGAATGCAGCAACATAGTTAGCTATTATTTTACAGCTATGATATGATATTCTAATAATCTAAAACATAAGGACACTATTACTTGTGACACACCTTCAGGAAAAGGACTCCCATAATGAATATGCAGATGATGTTGAGGAATGTGAGAAAGAGGCTGACAAGGCCCAAGATGGCAGCCTCGTACGGCATGTAGCAGCTGTAGACTGGTTCATAGAGGTTGTCCACCAGGGCCGGGCAGTTGGGAGGCGCCCAGGTGGGGGGAGGAGTCACAGTGGGACCAACGGTTGTCGTGTTGTAAGTGGCATTAACCTCCTGGAACGTTACATGGGTGTCAAGAGATTAGGACTACCGGTAAGTTTTTATCCAACAGAAAGCTATAAGTTCCCTCATTATATGACTTGGTGATATAAGTTGCAAATGATTCAATATACTTTGCAATCGTGCAATTGTAAGCAAAGTATATTTTAGATATATATGAAATATAATTTTTGATATCAGCTCGAGACTTGGATCATCATAGGGAAGACAATAACACGTACCATGGCCGATTGGAGAACTGTACCCTGGGTTAAGGGTATGGACTCTACTGCGGGGTGAACGATGGCTGCGAGACAGGCGTAGGCCCATAGCATACCCTGAATAACACACACATGGTACCGCAATGGTATGGTAAAATGTTTATTCAGTACTTTGGGCACAACGCCCATGGTACATATATACAATTTTCGATACAATATTCAGATAGATAATGTATATGTCTATATACAAATATCAGCTACAGCGATGCTAGAAATGCCTCTCTTAAGTTGAATCCTTCGTACATAAAAATGGCTAAATTCATAATAATGTTTTCGCTTTTACTGCCAAAGAGTTTTCGGAAGTGGGATAACGTGTATATACTTTTGGCAGTCTATTATAATAACACATACATATTACATACGAACTGGACACGCGCTCACTCTGATCATGTACACCCCCATCCATCCCGAAAACTGTCGTCTGTAAGGTAACTTCGCGAATGTCAACATCTGATCAAATGCTCTTCCAGCTGTGACTTTACTCAGACCAGTAGCTTCCTCAGGCCCGAACCAGAAATAATACCAGATGGCCCTTGTAACTTACACTGAAATGTACATGGGCGTATCTATAATCGGTCTTTGATTGATGTGGATTAACAGTAAAATTATGGTCTTTCATATGCCTGGCAAGACACTACAGTTGCTAGATCTTGCTAGACATTGTTATAAACAGTATTCAAGTTGAATGTGTAAATGAATTGAATATATTGGGTTTAACAATTACAAGAATATGATTTAGCATGGTCATGTCAAAAAGATTGCCATTAAAATCGCAAAGACGTTGGGAAGCTTGAAAGGACTAGAATATACTTAACGACATAGACGAAATGTAACAATTATAGACGAAATGTAATACTCTTAGTGAGCCCCGGCCTTCTTAAACAGCTTAACCTATTAAAACTAGAAGATATTCACGTTTGCAAAATTAAATACCGTCGCTGATCGTACGCACAAAGCCTCGACTGATATATAGCCAGTCTAGGACAGCAACCGGTCACCGTTGGATCAGCCCCCCCCCTTCTGCATTGAACGCTGTGGCTTGCCACAAATATCCTGAGTTTCCAAAACAATTCTCATAATAATATGCTTGCGATTAGGTCCTTAATTATATCACAACTACTTTTGGGACGGAGTTCACTCACAGCGTTGACGGCAGGCGGCAGCAGCGACGCGGAGATTGCGACCCCGACCAGGGAGCCAGCGTTACCCCCAAGGACGGAGAGGGCGACCCCCGCTCCTGAGGGCAGGGCGATCAGCACCCCGACCCACAGGCTCCGCAGCATGCCCCTGCGTACGTCACACCATGAAGATATGCGTATAAATAGAGATACAAGCTCAAATTATATGTAAGCTGCTCCCGGCGGACAAGTTTTACTTTCTACATGACGTACATAAATAAGACATTAATAACTGTTATGTATTTACGAGCTTTATGAGTGAATAAGCTGGTTAGTAAGCTAGAACAGCTTACTTCCAAATTTATCCCACAGCTAAAGTATTTAATGTAATTCACACAGTCCGACATGACAACTACAGCCAATATGCCTGTAATCGACCCCTTAAAGGTGATCAAACTGGGGTATTTATCACAACAAAGTGTAGAAAGAATGAAGCAATTTTGTATAAATATTGTTCCATCTGCAGTGATAGTAATGACGTAATAAAAGCTGCTGTGAACAGCGGATTCTTAAAAAGATTGTATTCATATTTGCAACATTTCACAAAAACACTGATTACGTTATGCGCGCCTCTGACATTCACATCTGTACATTTCAACGCTCAGTGTGTTCGACTTCTCGTCATATAAAGTAGGAATGTTTAGTTAATATGGAGTAGATTAGGGAAAGTGTAAGGCACTGTTAATGGCGGCCTTTGTGATGTGCCAGAGTGAAGTGGCTGGTCGACGATGTCCTGGAACGGTATTGATAATAATAATGTTACGCAAGAAAATGCCATTCTGTCATCGCTTCACCCGCTCGTAGTAGCGCTGATACTTAATTATATAGCCTACTGACACATTCCTCATTCAGAAAATGTATTTGGTGTGTGGCCTATTTCTGTCCTTCGGGTGAAGAAAATGTTCAAATGCTGTCATTAGCAAAGCAGATTTGCGGAGCCCTATCCAAATCTACCTTACGCCAAGGAAAAGATATTAAACGTTTTTCAAATTTTTTTCTTGTTTTGCTTGGCGCAAATAGACTTGCGTAGGGTTTGCCTTCCAGCTCTCATCTTCGCGGTCTTTACCTGGACTTCATTTCGCTAGTTGGCCAGTCATCCGTGCTGCCCCAGGAGCTACCGTGCAGGTTGACGCCGCCAGTCACTAGTCCCACAACAAAGCCTGCATAAAACAGAAAAAAACACTGGTCAATATCAAACCTATATAACATGTATAACTCGGGTGTATAACATATAGGTATTTCAATGGTATGTTCTCCACGGTGAACGGATCCCGGGTGCTGCATGTTTAGTTAGTGCTGCAAGACGTCTTTGGAGGTGTGGGTTATGTTTATACAATTGTTCCGTAATTCGAGAAGTCGGATTCCCTATGTTTTATTCGGCAGGTATCTCGATGATTGATGACTTACCCCAACTGATCAACAAGAGAACCCGTCATAAACCGTAAAAACACGACGGAAACAGATGGATTTTTTCGCACTCGTAGTAGTGCGTTCGGCTATTGTTGAGAGAACCAACAAATGGCACTCGCAGTTACATATTTTCTGCTCCAATCCCAGCCTCAATATCGCACCCTCCTACTAACTGTCTCCTGTCTGAGCCAACAATAAAGCATACTAGAGGGAAGCCATGGTTGTTATCGCCATGGGCGGTAGAAGCGATGAGCGGATTTTAAAACCGACTCTCTTTTATGATATTCCTAGCGTTATAGCCCAGAAAGGGACAACACATGCGAAAAACGCGGAAGCCAGTAAAACATCTAACAGATGCACATTCAATAGGGAGCATTCCGTACGATATTGACCAATGGAAGTCCATGAAGGCAACAAGCCGGTATCAGTGGTGTATATAAAGGGGACGTTCCGTGATATAGTTCACACTAGAAAATACCAGCTTCTCTTCCGATACCCTGAACAGTATTCCTGTATCGATATTAACAAAAAGCGACGAACGAACCATGGCCTTCTTGTGTTACAAAGCACAGGACTCGTTCTACACCAGCTCAAGCCACGCCGCCTCATACAAGCCCCTCTGTCCGCTGCAGTCCGATTTTAGTACGCTAATTAACAGGTCCGACGACCGCGCATCCGGCGCAGAGATAACGTACCGCCGAAAAGCCGAAAAGCAGTCGTCAACGCAATGGAATATGACGTCACGTCAGATCGCGGACGACGCAGACGACACTTCAGATGTTGTTAGGCGGATGCGAGTCGAGCGCGACGCGAGTTGCTGCTGTGCGTGCGCGAACCGCTGCGTGTCCGGGAGTCTCGACCAGGGATTCATGACTCCTAGCACCCACGAGAGCCCCGCGGTGGCCGACAGGCTCCCCTGGTACAGAGGACTTCGCCGACAAAACGGGACGTCGCGCTTGTCACCGAAAGCACGGCAGTCACAGGCCGCACAAACCGAGGGAGCCAGACAGGAGAAAAGGATGACGCGCAAACTTAAGGGATCACAATCCAGACAGAGACTGATTATTCTATCCACCCTCTAGCCATGACTATTTCAATATTCCTTGTATATATATTATATATAAACATCAGTCGTCATAGAAGTGTTGACACATGTTCACCCATAGTCTGTCAGAGTATAACTGTCATCCACATGAAGTCATATCCTTGAAATAAACTCATCCAATATTATCATCCTGGTTTTTGCTGCCACTAAAACCTTGAGCAAATAAGCACCTGTCCGATCGTTTAAAAATGCCACTCACGCGACAACTCGCAACGAAAGTGCACAAAAGGAAGACATATTTAAGCGCATCTGTACAATGGCAATTCTGAGCAAAGATATTACTTTTCAGTGACACATTTACAGACGAGGTGCCGAGTACATTCATTCAGTGCAAGTTTCCAATCTCTTGCTTAATCATGTATGTTATTTATATCACCGCATTTAACGCCAGAGAGGATACAAGAGGGGCTTAAAGCGGCTATTATAGCAGACTGTAAATATGTTAAGCGGCGGTGGCGCACGAAAGTCTTCCGACAGAGGGTGTACATCATATACATCAAGTTACCTATACAAGAGCTCTGCAATAGCTGTGCAATTATAAGAAACTAGTTTATTAACACTTCATAATGATATGTCCAAAAAGTTATAATCTACGGTCAAAATGTTTACCCAACATTTTTATCAATCCGTTTTTATCCATACGTCAAACGCCTCTGTTATTTGAAAACTTCGTTCACTTAACTTGATCACAGTTTAAACAGTTGCACTATCTATATATTTTGCCTCGCCTGTATCGGACACACACAGTCGATCACCTATAAAGGAACTACTCCACAAAACGTTCTTGTTTTTAGGCCAGTGGAGATGGATCAGACATGAAGCAGACTCAGGTGCAGTGATCGAACCCATCACCTGTTGGCCAAGTGAGCCAGGAAGGCTCCGCTCGCAATTCCGAGTCAGATTGAGCACAGAACAAAGCCGACAGTAATGAAGCCACGTGTGTTAGCGCCTCACAGATGTGGAGCGACTCCCGTTAGTTAAAACCCGGCTCTATTGTTAACGTTAACATTGAGGAGGCCCCATGTCGTTAGCAACGCTATTCGGGGCATACTCGATGAGCAACTGCATTTATATCACCGTCAACACAAGGCCAGCACGCTGAAGCAGCCACATAATGCGACAATACATTATGGCTACGCGAAACATCACCATTTTCTCTCGTACATTAGTTAGCTTTAATCTTAAGAAAATCAGCATATTATCCTAGGTTTTTCAAGAATCGAAAGTAGATAGGCTCCCAGTTTCTGTGGCAAATCACAAAGTATTTTCGCTAGAACTAAACCATTTTTACGCACAGATAAAATGCTGCGCAGGTGGTGCACCTCCTCTGGACAGTCAACAAGACAAGAAACTGCACTCTACCTCGCTTCCTGCATACCATGGATTAATTATATACAAATAATATACAGGCCACTAGATCGATAACTAAACCAGTATAGCATTATCTACCAGCGACCAACAGGATATAATCCTTAACGTAAATAATGGCACCGTTCACCCAATAAGGCGCCGCGATTACGAAGAGTTTCACAACGGGTGAAGCACTGAAGATGGATTGGAGTCTTAAAGCACCCCGGGCATAAAGAACAGCAAACAAACACCATGGCGCTAAATAAGCCGCTTTAGATACGTTCACCTGATAGCCACATCGGCAACCTTTATCAAGCAAACTTCAAGAGAGCTATGTGCCAAGGCTTTGGTCATTCGAAAGGCCGCCTAGCTGACCCTTGTTTACGGCCCGTGGTATCTATTTGGACACGAAACACGTCATAAAATAGTGTTTGCGTATGATGACCCCGCACAAGTCAAATGAAAGACCTTATTCAACCACTTACTACTACGATGGCGTCTAACCTCAGTAACCCGGCGTGAGTCGGTGTTGGCTTCAGAAAGATATCATAAGAAATTGATGGGCCTGGTTATAACACCAATCGGTTATCGCATGAGCAAGGCACGGTCACATTGCGCATTGTATAAACACATTGTATGAAAAATCTGCCTTACTGCTGGTCCTAAACCAAAGACTGGGGTGCATTCGATGTACAATTATCCGAACGTCTTTCATGTCTAATAGACCAGTCAGATACCAGTTGGAAACAAAAATAAGTAAAAAAACATCCACTTTAGCAGTCAGGGCTAAGCGTTCCTAGATCAAGAGCTTGTGCTATGATCCTCAAAGCTATATAGACCAAACAGAAAGGCCAAGAACAGCATCAATTATGGTATAATCTCCGGCAATTTTGCGGCATTACCGTAACAGTTCATTCGCTTATTGCATTTCAAAATTTCCCATCAAAACCATAGTCAAGGAGGATGAGCGTCAAGTAATACAGTTGAAGTGATTTTATCTATCACTTATTAGTTATCATTATAACCGCGAGCAGTGAGATCGCCCCGCGAACCACGCTGCAGAACAAAACCCCATACGGCCGTTATTAGATTAATCCTTCTGAAGACGGTTAACTTTGCTAATACCATAATAGCATTATTGGTTTGGATCAAAGAGTCTTTCGTTAACGATTACCCGGCAGGTTATTGGGCTGTTGTTATAAGTTACTGTTAAGCCAGTGGCCCTCCTCCCCAGCCCTCCCCACCCCCTCTTCCCGGCCCGTCAGGCTGGGAGGGGTGGCTAGCCAATTAGCCAATCGCGTGGCGAGGAAATCTCAGTCAGAACGCGGTGGTATAAATAGACACGCGAGAAATGAAAGGTTGACACATGACAGTAGTCAATCGGACCGTGGATGAAAACAAAAACACATGACAATACGTTGAGCATACGGAGTCTAAACTAAAACCCAAAATTGGTGAATTGCATCCTCATATACATTAAGTGATTTTACAGCCATTTATCGGGCCGGTGTGAGAGATGGCTCTGCTGTGTTGGCCGCGACAGGTCTCCTTCAACGCGAGGGAGACCTACGGGTGTTGGAGCGTGAGTGCCAAGCTATCGGGACGCGGCGGGATGGTGTGCCAGGACCGGGGCGTCGACTGGGGACAGCAGGGGCCCGAGGTCTCCCAGCAGAGGGCGCGGCTCCTCTGCTGGGCGCGACAGCCGTCATTCTACAGCAAGGCAAAGGAGGCCGGGACGTACAAGTCTCTGTGCCATCTGCTCAATGATTCGGATTACGTCAATCAAACCACTGACGAACGGAGAGAGCTGTGGGATGCGGCCGATAGAGAAGCCACGGATCATCTGAACAGACCCGATGTGTGTGGTGGGGATTTGGATAGCACTGATGCTCAACGCTTTTCGACATCGGTTGAAGGCAAGACAACGGTGTCTCACCTCCATCGGGAGGAAAAGTGGTCGGGGGGTGAGGAATACATGTCGAGCGAAGAAGACAGTTGTCATGGGAACCGCCATGATGCGAATATTGAACAGGAGATGATGGACAGTCCTGCGCGAGTTCCATGTGGTTGTTGCGGCTGCTGGCAACAGAAGGGAACCCTTACTCCCCGACAGAATGACGTCAGACGTCCCATAGAAGGGTCGCTCTTTCTGGATCTGGCCGGTATTGTTACTCCTGAGACACATTCAGACCAGCCGTCATCTCCAAGGAGACATGAAAAACAGCTCCAGAGACACAGGGATCGTCGACTGGCGCGCCAAGTCCAGAGCATGAAGAAACACATGCGGCGTCATGGCACAGATAGTCAGCGGCTTGTAACCCTGGCTGTGCTCTGAGACACTCATCGACCCATGTGTTATAGTACGTGAATCATCGAATTATAGACCGTCACCAAACATTCAAATCCAGTTTGAAGTGTGTCGTTTGCCTTTATAGCACAAACGTGTTTACTGTTTGTTGGCAATAAATTATATCTATTACACCATTTCATATATTGTTAATGATTTCCAATATGTTTATAGTTAATTTATTGGCTGCTCAATGTTTACCAAAGAAACTTGAAGCGATATAATTTCCTAATAATATTAATTTATATGTAGTAAAGTTTCATACTGTGATAAACCATCCGCCTAGATAGTACTAATGATCCTCGCTGATCATCTTTGCTCACGACACAATCGACTTATGCTTTCCATCATCGCACACTAACTCAGATTTGTCAGAAATCGTGACGCACGATCATAAGGCACTGAGAACTTTATTATTCTAGATCATAACCTAAGAATCTCTTGAAGTAAAAGATACAAGATGAGCCTGTGGTCTTCGTCTATACCAGTATGGCATGTCACGTTGTGTTAGATTGTTAACATTGCTCGCACATCAAAGCCAGCCCTCACTCCGTGCTCCACCCCTAACTCAATTAGCTGTTTGGGCTTTGCCAAGATGGTGTGATGCCATTGTCTTCTGCTCGGTCAGACAATGGACGCTTGCTCTTTCAGACCAGCCTTGAATAGCCATCTCCGCCTCTCATCACGACTGTTATTGTCGCCGCGACCATTGCCGTCGCTTTTCACTGCGGTGCTACTTCAACACCTGCACGGTCCAGCGGTCCTTACTACTGATGCGAGAGAGTGAACGGTATACAATAAGCAGGGACCGGCCTGCAACGGCGATTACGGGGGTAGGTGTTAACGAAACCAAAGTGCAACCTCACTTTCTACGAAAAACTATATGCGCCATCGTGTATCCGACACTGTGTCTTAATCAGATCAAAATCAGTATAATTACAGGTTGCCAGACCAATTCTTTTTTTTGGCATTCTGTTAGAACACAACTCGCGCTACTGTTTGAATCTGACTCTTTCTCTTTCTATGCGGCCTAAAACTTCAAGATTAGACATAAAAACAAAACAGAACGATGGCCCATGGTGTGAAAACTGTTTGGGGGAAATACAAAGAGATCCCACTCAGATACACTTTATGTCCTCCATGTCAAACCGCGCAACGAGGTCGGGTGATTCAGTTAGTGAAGCCCAATACAAACACATAATAAGATACACAATTATATATAATTATATAGACACACCGACATGCCAATGGGTATGACATATGTGAGAACCTAAGCATTCACGACGACAGGATGTTACAGCTACACTTCGTAACTATTTTATGAGCACGGCATCAACGCTTTAGTAAACATAGGGTTCTAGTTCCTCTTCTACGATGATATACATGAACAATACATATAAGTTATATACGTCTTAAAAATATGTCGAAAATATATGCATGAAGGACACATACAAGTTACATACGTCTCAAAACTATTTCGAAACAACGGATCGCATATATCAAGGAAAAGATCAACAACAAATCCATATGAAAAAAAGGTTTTTTTTATCGAAGGTGACAAATATCCGTGATACTGTTGCTGATGAATAACATAATTAGTAAACAATTAACACCAAGTGCAATCACAAATACTTTGTGGCCAGCCATATGACTAACTTAATTCCCAATTGGGGCTTTCATCTTGTGAAAGTTATCCAGATGAAAGTGGCTTTCGTTAACAAATTGTAGACTTAATTGGTTGTTAGCTAATCACTACCAAATAACACAGTAAGGTAGCGATCTGTAAATAACTGACCAATGAGGTGGTCGCAATGATGCTCCTCACCGCAGTATATATATGACGGACTACACACATTGATATTCACAATCCTATGCAAGCGAACATCAGTGTTAGATACGGATACACGTCTTCTATTGATCAACCAACAACTACATGTGCTGGAGACAACAAGAGTCTTTCGACAGTGGTTTCAGCGATTCCCACTATCAGAGATCACCCCCAAATAATCACAGTCAGGATTTCGACAACATTTGCCCAGACAGTCAGAATTCGTGGACTCCAGTAGGGCATAGAGAGATGCTGACTGGGAGGAGGTTGAACTTGGAAGACGACTGGTCAGTAGGTGAAGAGTGCCTGTCATGGTCGGGGGACACTTGTAGATCACCAGAGCCGGACGTATACCCGGAGGTGTTGGACAGTCCCGATGAGGGCACGTGTAACTGCGGCTGGTGGCGGTCTGCGGCTTACGAGGCCCGCCACGAAGACACCGGTCTGTTACCAGCCGATCATTGTTCTGGCTCCCCTGCTCTTGACCGGTCGGGCTCCCCTGCCCTTCACAAACCAAAACCAAACAATTTCTCGCCCTCACTCACTCATCGATCATTACCGACCGGGCGAGATGAGTCTCGCCGGGTGAGGCAGGTCAAACGACAACTAAAGCGACCAGCAACGAAAGGTACCAGATTCGTCACATTAGCTGTCATCTGACATCAGACATGTCAAATTAGCTGTCACCCCAAGTTTTAGCATATCGTCGTCTAACGTCTCGTATTATCAAGAACTTATGTGTTTGTATATTTATTTATCAAGGCAATTTGATTGTCTACACTAGTGTCAATAAACGGATAGAAAACAAACTCATATTATTGTCTTTTTGTTCACCACAAAGACCCGTGCACATAACTCTCATTAACACATTTGAGACTTTGTATTTAGTCTCTTGCTTCCAATTCAAGTTCATTGACGAAAGATCTAAAATATCTGGTTCAATGCAACATGAAGACGACGGTTTATGAGATGAACCAGTTAGCCTTGCACGCTTTCACGTAGAATCATATAATTAAAGACACAACGACAACCATTTAGAGTGAAGTCGTTTAACAAACTACTGCCGAGGTCTTGGTAAGCCTATCAACATATGTATTGAAATGCCAGTTTTTCCAATTGCACACACTAATCATGTTACCAGAATGAATAATGATTGCAATCATCACATCTACGTCCGCATACGGTGTTTTTATTGAGCACTAGCCGTGCCAAGACCATCTTAACTCCAGTCACTACTCTATATTGGGCCTCCCTGAGTTGCTTAAACAATGGCTGCCTGCCGAATTGGCGAAAAATCTGTCGTGGTTGAACCATTACTGTATCTTATCGTTTGAAGTACTCAGCACGGTATCATATTGACGTTTAATACGCATTGAAAGGTCGTTGTTCCATGTCAGGGCGATCCATCTTTTCAGCACAGCTCATGTATTACTTACACCCACCATATAGTGTAACAATCCATTTGGTCGGCCCTAACATGGAGATGGATGCGTTAAAGAGAATAATTGCCACATAAAACCGATAAGTGCGGTTTCTAACGCAAAGGCAATCAGATCATATACCCTTCCATTTTAGTAGCAAAACTCATTATTTTGGCCTCTTCCTACCACAGTAAAAGTTCCCAACATATAATCTATTTGGTCGGCCTTAACATGGAGATGGACGCGTTAAAGAGAAGAATTGCAACATGAAACTGATAAATGCGGTTTCAAACGCAAAAGCAATCAGATCATATGCCCTTCCGTTTTTGAAGTAAAACTCATTATTTTGGCCTCTTCCTGCCGCAGTAAAAGTTCGTAACACATTTTATTTTTCTTATCACGTAATCAACGAATTATTAAACGCATGCTTTTTTTAACTGTTTTTCACTCCGGGTATTGCATATGAATCGTTCGTATACAAGCACCTGTTCTCGCTCTAAGATGATATACATGAAGAACACGTACGAGCCATGTACACCTTAATAAGCTGTTTTTATATTGATATTTCGAAACAACGCATCGCATACAACAAGGAAAAGTTAAACAATAAAACCACATGGAAAGCAGGTGCTTATTCATCACATGTGGCAAATATCTGTGTAAACAAAAGCCGCAGAATAACATTGTTAGTAAACAATTTACACCAAGTGCAATCACGGACGCTAACTTAATTCCTAATTGGGGCTTTCATCTTGTGAAAGTTATCCAGATGAAAGTTGCTTTCGTTAACAACTTGTAGACTTAATTGGTTGTTTGCTGATCACTACCAAGTAGCACAGTAAGGTAGCAATCTGCAAATAACTGACCAATGAGGTGGTCGCAACGATGCTCCTTACCGCAGTATATATATGACGGACTACACACATTGACATTCACAATCCGATGCAAGCGAACATCAGTGCTAGATACGGATACACGTCTTCTAGTGATCAACACAAAATGGCGCTTTTCTGTTGGCAGCGACAGACATCCTTCTACACGGAATCTAGTTATAAATCTCTCTGCCAACTAAGACGTCACACCGACTGCGTCACGAAAGACCTCCAACAGCTCAGTAGTTCAGCCAAACAATCCACTCAAGCAACTCATCCTAGTCCATTAGCGGATTCGACTACACCAGCCAACAACTACATGTGCTGGAAACAACGAGAGTCTTTCGACAGTGGTTTCAGTGATTCTCACTATAAGAGATCACCCCCAAATAATCACAGTCAGGATTTCGACAACATTGCCCCAGACAGTCAGGATTCGTGGACTCCAGTATGGCATAGCGAGAGGCTGAGTGGGAGGAGGTTGAACTTGGAAGACGACTGGTCAGGAAGTGAACAGTGCCTGTCATGGTCGGGGGACACTTGTAGATCACCAGAACCGGACGTATACCCGGAGGTGTTGGACAGTCCCGATGGGGGCACGTGTAACTGCGGCTGGTGGCGGTCTGCGGCTTACGACGCCCGCCACAAAGACATCGGTCTGTTACCAGCCGATCATTGTTCTGGCTCCCCTGCTCTTGACCGATCGGGCTCCCCTGCCCTTCACAAACCAAAAGCAAACAATTTCTCGCCCTCACTCACTCATCGATCATTACCGACGGGGCGAGATGAGTCTCGCCGGGTGAGGCAGGTCAAACGACAACTAAAGCGACCAGCAACGAAAGGTACCAGGTGCGTCATATTGGCTGTCATCTGACACCAGACACGTCAAATTAGCTGTCACTCCAAGTTTCAGCATATCGTCGTCTAACGTCTCGTATTATTCAGAACTTATGTGTTTGTATATTTATTTATCAAGGCAATTTGAGTGTCTACACTAGTGTCAATAAACGGATAGAAAACAAACTCATATTACTGTCTTTTTGTTCGCCACAAAGACCCGTGCACATAACTCACATCAACATATTTGAGACTTTGTATTTAGTCTCTTGCTTCCAATTCAAGATCATTGACGAAAGATCTAAAATATCTAGTTCAATGCAACATAAAGACGACGGTTTATGACATGAACCAGTTGGCCTTGCACGCTTTCACGTAGAATCATATAATTAAAGACGCAACGACAACCATTTAGAGTGAAGTCGTATAACAAAATACAGATCAGGTCTTGGTAAGCCTATCAACATATGCATTGAAGCGCCAGTTTTTCTAGTTGCACACACTCATCATGTTACCAGAATGAATAATGATTGCAATCATCACTTCTACGTCCGCATACGGTGTCTTTATTGAGCACCGGCCGTGCCAAGACCATCTTATCTCCAGTCACTTGTCTATATTGGGCTTCTCTGAGTTGCTTAAACACTTCAACTATCAGTCTGCCTGCAGCATATAGTAGACGGTCTGGAGGGACTTAGGCTACATATATTGCAATTATGCGGCCACCACTCTTCTTGTTATATCAAGCAGTGCAAGCAATACCTCATTCTAATGGCAGGATAGTATGGCGGCCATACGGCCATGGCTGCCTGCCGCGCGTTTCATTGGCGAAAAATCTGCCTAGGTTGAACCATTACTGCATCTTATCGTTTGAAGTACTCAGCACAGTATCATATTGACGTTTAATACGCATTGAAAGGTAGTTATTCCATGTTAGGGCGAACCATCTTTTCAGCACAGCTCATGTAATACTTACACCCACCATATAGTGTAATAATCCATTTGGTCGGCCCTAGCATGGAGATGGACGCGTTAAAGAGAAGAATTGCCACATGAAACCGATAAGTGCGGTTTCTAACGCAAAAGGAATCAGATCATATACCCTTCCATTTTAGTAGTAAAACTCATTATTTTGGCCTCTTCCTACCACAGTAAAAGTTCGCAACATATTTTTTTTTTCTGATCACGTCGTCAACAATTATTAAACGCAGGTTTTTTTAACTGTTTTCCACTCCGGGTATTGCATATGAATCGCTCGTATACAAGCACCTGTTCTCGCTCTAAGATGATATACATGAAGAACACCTACGAGCCATGTACAACTTAATAAGCTGTTTTTATATTGATATTTCGAAACAACGCATCGCATACAAGAAAGGAAAGTTCAACAATAAAACCACATGGAAAGCAGCTGCTTATTCAACGAATGTGGCAAATATCCCTGCAAACTAAACGCACAGAATAACATTGTTAGTAAACAATTTACACCAAGTGCAATCACGGACGCTAACTTAATTCCTAATTGGGGCTTTATTCATCTTGTGAAAGTTATCCAGATGAAAGTGGATTTCGTTAACAAATTGTAGACTTAATTGGTTGTTTGCTGATCACTACCAAGTAGCACAGTAAGGTAGCAATCTGCAAATAACTGACCAATGAGGTGGTCGCAATGATGCTCCTCACCGCCGTATATATATGGCGGACTACACACATTGACATTCACAATCCTATGCTAGGGAACATTAGTGCTAGATATGGATACACGCCCTCTAGTGATCAACACAAAATGGCGCTTTTCTGTTGGCAGCGACGGACATCCTTCTACACGGAATCTCGTTATAAATCCCTCTGCCAACTAAGACGTCACACCGACTGCGTCACGAAAGACCTCCAACAGCTCAGTAGTCCAGCCAAAACATCCAGTCAAGCAACTCATCCTAGTCCATTAGCGGATTCGACTACACCATCCAACAACTACATGTGCTGGAGACAACAAGTATTTCGACAGTGGTTTCAGTGATTCCCACTATCAGAGAACACCCCCAAATAATCATAGTCAGGATTTCGACAACATTTCCCCAGACAGTCAGGATTCGTGGGCTTCAGTAGGGCATACAGAAATGCTGACTGGGAGGAAATTGAACTTGGAAGACGACTGGTCAGGAGGTGAAGAATGCCTGTCATGGTCGAGGGAAAACTTGTAGATCACCAGAGACGGACGTATACCCGGAGGTGTTGGACAGTCCCGATGGGGGCACGTGTAACTGCGGCTGGTGGCGGTCTGCGGCTTACGACGCCCGCCACAAAGACACCGGTCTGTTATCAGCCGATCATTGGTCTGGCTTCCCTGCTCTTGACCGGTCGGGCTCCCCTGCCCTTCACAAAACAAAAGCAAACAATTTCTCGCCCTCACTCACTCATCGATCATTACCGACGGGGCGAGATGAGTCTCGCCGGGTGAGGCAGGTCAAACGACAAATAAAGCGACCAGCAACCAAAGGCACCAGATTCGTCACATTCGCTGTCATCTGACATCAGACACGTCACATTGGCTGTCACTCCAAGTTTCACCATATCGTCGTTTAACGTCTCGTATTATCAAGAACTTATGTGTTTGTATATTTATTTATCAATGCAAAGTGATTGTCTACACTAGTGTCAATAAACGGATAGAAAACAAGTTCATATTACTGTCTTTTTGTTCACCACAAAAACCCGTGCACATAACTCACATCAACATATTTGAGACTTTGTATTTAGTCTCTTGCTTCCAATTCAAGTTCATTGACGAAAGATCTAAAATATCTGGTTCAATGCAACATGAAGACGACAGTTTATGACATGAACCAGTTGGCCTTGCACGCTTTCACGTAGAATCATATAATTAAAGACGCAACGAAAACCATTTACTTGATAGAGTGAAGTCGTTTAACAAACTACTGCCGAGGTCTTGGTAAGCCTATCAACATATGTATTGAAATGCCAGTTTTTCTAGTTGCACACACTAATCATGTTACCAGAATGAATAATGATGGAAATCATCACATCTACTTCCGCATACTGTGTTTTTATTGAGCACCAGCCGTGCCAAGACCATCTTACCTCCAGTCACTTGTCTATATTGGGCCTCTCTGAGTTGCTTAAACACTTCAACTATCAGTCTGCCAGCAGCATATAGTGGGCGGTCGGGAGGGACTTAGGCTACATATATTGCAATTATGCGGCCACCACTCTTCTTTTTATATCGCGCAGTGCAAACAATACCTCATTCTAATGGCAGGATAGTATGGCGGCCATACGGCGATGGCTGCCTGCCGCGCGTTTCATTGGCGAAAAATCTGCCTAGGTTGAACCATTACTGTATCTTATCATTTGAAGTACTCAGCACAGTATCATACTGACGTTTAATACGCATTGAAAGGTAGTTGTTCCATGTTAGGGCGAACCATCGTTTCAGCACAGCTCATGTATTACTTACACCGACCATATAGTGTAATAATCCATTTGGTCGGCCCTAGCATGGAGATGGACGCGTTAAAGAGAAGAATTGCCACATGAAACCGATAAGTGCGGTTTCTAACGCAAAAGCAATCAGATCATATACCCTTCCATTTCAGTAGTAAAACTCATTATTTTGGCCTCTTCCTACCACAGTAAAACTTCGCAACACATATTTTTTTTCTCATTACGTCATCAACGAATTATTAAACGCAGACTTTTTAACTGTTTTCCCCTCCGGGTATTGCATATGAATCGTTCGTATACAAGCACCTGTTCTCGCTCTAAGATGATATACATGAAGAACACCTACGAGCCATGTACACTTAATAAGCTGTGTTTATATTGATATTTCGAAACAACGCATCGCATCCAACAAAGGAAAGTTCAACAATAAAACCACATTGAAAGCAGGTGCTTATTTATCGAATGTGGCAAATATCTGTGTAAACTAAAAGCGCAGAATAACATCGTTAGTAAACAATTTGCACCAAGTGCAATCACGGACGCTAACTTAATTCCTAATTGGGGCTTTCATCTTGTGAAAGTTATCCAGATGAAAGTTGCTTTCGTTAACAAATTGTAGACTTAATTGGTTGTTTGCTGATCACTACCAAGTAGCACAGTAAGGTAGCATTCTGCAAATAACTGACCAATGAGGTGGTCGCAATGATGCTCCTCACCGCCGTATATATATGGCCGACTACACACATTGACATTCACAATCCTATGCAAGCGAACATCAGTGCTAGATACGGATACACGTCTTCTAGTGATCAACACAAATGGCGCTTTTCTGTTGGCAGCGACAAACATCCTTCTACACGGAATCTAGTTATAAATCCCTCTGCCAACTAAGACGTCACACCGACTGCGTGACGAAAGACCTCCAACAGCTCAGTAGTCCAGCCAAACCATCCAGTCAAGCAACTCATCCTAGTCCATTAGCGAATTCGACTACACCAGCCAACAACTACATGTGCTGGAGACAACAAGAGTCTTTCGACAGTGGTTTCAGTGATTCCCACTATCAGAGATCACCCCAAAATAATCGCAGTCAGGATTTCGACAACATTTCCCCAGACAGTTAGAATTCGTGGACTCCAGTAGGGCATAGAGAGATGCTGACTGGGAGGAAGTTGAACTTGGAAGACGACTGGTCAGGAGGTGAAGAGTGCCTGTCATGGTCGGGGGACACTTGTAGATCACCAGAGACGGACGTATACCCGGAGGTGTTGGACAGTCCCGATGGGGGCACGTGTAACTGCGGCTGGTGGCGGTCTGCGGCTTACGACGCCCGCCACAAAGACACCGGTCTGTTACCAGCCGATCATGGTTCTGGCTCCCCTGCTCTTGACCGGTCGGGCTCCCCTGCCCTTCACAAACCAAAAGCAAACAATTTCTCGCCCTCACACACTCATCGATTATTACCGACGGGGCGAGATGAGTCTCGGCGGGTGAGGCAGGTCAAACGACATCTAAAGCGACCAGCAACCAAAGGCACCAGATTCGTCACATTAGCTGTCATCTGACATCAGACACGTCACATTGGCTGTCACTCCAAGTTTCACCATATCGTCGTTTAACGTCTCGTATTATCAAGAACTTATGTGTTTGTATATTTTTTATCAATGCAAAGTGATTGTCTACACTAGTGTCAATAAACGGATAGAAAACAATTTCATATTACTGTCTTTATGTTCACCACAAAGACCCGTGCACATAACTCAGATCAACATATTTGAGACTTTGTATTTAGTCTCTTGCTTCCAATTCAAGTTCATTGACCAAAGATCTAAAATAACTGGTTCAATGCAACATGAAGACGACGGTTTATGAGATGAACCAGTTGGCCTTGCACGCTTTCACGTAGAATTATATAATTAAAGACGCAACGACAACCATTTAGAGTGACGTCGTTTAACAAACTACTGCCGAGGTCTTGGTAAGCCTATCAACATATGCATTGCAACACCAGATTTTCGAGTCGCACACACCCATCATGTTACCAGAATGAATAATGATTGCAATCATCACCTCTACGTCCGCATACGGTGTCTTTATTGAACACTAGCCGTGCCACGACCATCTGACCTCCTGTCACTTGTCTATATTGGGCCTCTCGAAGTTGCTTAAACACTTCAACCATCAGTCTGCCTGCAGCATATAGTGGGCGGTCGGGAGGGACTTAGGCTACATATATTGCAATTATGCGGCCACCACTCTTCTCTTTAGATCAAGCAGTGCAAACAATACCTCATTATAATGGCAGGATAGTATGGCGGCCATACGGCGATGGCTGCCTGCCGCGCGTTTCATTGGCGAAAAATCTGTTTAACCATTACTGTATCTGATCGTTTGAAGTATTCAGCACAGTATCAGATTGACGTTTAATACGCATTGCAAGGTCGTTGTTCCATGTCAGGGCGAACCATCTTCTCAGCACAGCTTATGTATTACTTACACCCACCATATAGTGTAATAATCCATTTGGTCGGCCCTAACATGGAGACTGACGCGTTAAAGAGAAGAATTGCCACATGAAACCGATAACTGCGGTTGCTAACGCAAAAGCAATCAGATCATATACCCTTCCATTTTAGTAGTAAAACTCATTATTTTGGCCTCTTCCTACCACAGTAAAAGTTCGCAACATATTTTTTTTTTCTGATCACGTCGTCAACAATTATTAAACGCAGGTTTTTTTTAACTGTTTTCCACTCCGGGTATTGCATATGAATCGCTCGTATACAAGCACCCGTTCTCGCTCTAAGATGATATACATGAAGAACACCTACGAGCCATGTACACCTTCATAAGCTGTTTTTATATTGATATTTCGAAACAACGCATCGCATACAAGAAAGGAAAGTTCAACAATAAAACCACATGGAAAGCAGCTGCTTATTCAACGAATGTGGCAAATATCCCTGCAAACTAAACGCACAGAATAACATTGTTAGTAAACAATTTACACCAAGTGCAATCACGGACGCTAACTTAATTCCTAATTGGGGCTTTATTCATCTTGTGAAAGTTATCCAGATGAAAGTGGCTTTCGTTAACAAATTGTAGACTTAATTGGTTGTTAGCTGATCACTACCAAGTAGCACAGTAAGGTAGCATTCGGCAAATAACTGACCAATGAGGTGGTCGCAATGATGCTCCTCACCGCAGTATATATATGGCCGACTACACACATTGACATTCACAATCCTATGCAAGCGAACATCAGTGCCAGATACGGATACACGTCTTCTAGTGATCAACACAAAATGGCGCTTTTTTGTTGGCAGCGACAGACATCCTTCTACACGGAATCTAGTTATAAATCCCTCTGCCAACTAAGACGTCACACCGACTGCGTCACGAAAGACCTCCAACAGCTCAGTAGTCCAGCCAAACCATCCAGTCAAGCAACTCATCCTAGTCCATTAGCGAATTCGACTACACCAGCCAACAACTACATGTGCTGGAGACAACAAGAGTCTCTCGACAGTGGTTTCAGTGATTCCCACTATCAGAGATCACCCCGAAATAATCGCAGTCAGGATTTCGACAACATTTCCCCAGACAGTCAGAATTCGTGGACTCCAGTAGGGCATACAGAGATGCTGACTGGGAGGAAGTTGAACTTGGAAGACGACTGGTCAGGAGGTGAAGAGTGCCTGTCATGGTCGGGGGACACTTGTAGATCACCAGAGACGGACGTATACCCGGAGGTGTTGGACAGTCCCGATGGGGGCACGTGTAACTGCGGCCGGTGGCGGTCTGCGGCTTACGACGCCCGCCACAAAGACACCGGTCTGTTACCAGCCGATCATGGTTCTGGCTCCCCTGCTCTTGACCGGTCGGGCTCCCCTGCCCTTCACAAACCAAAAGCTAACAATTTCTCGCCCTCACACACTCATCGATTATTACCAACGGGGCGAGATGAGTCTCGGCGGGTGAGGCAGGTCAAACGACAACTAAAGCGACCAGCAACCAAAGGCACCAGATTCGTCACATTAGCTGTCATCTGACATCAGACACGTCACATTGGCTGTCACTCCAAGTTTCACCATATCGTCGTTTAACGTCTCGTATTATCAAGAACTTATGTGTTTGTATATTTTTTATCAATGCAAAGTGATTGTCTACACTAGTGTCAATAAACGGATAGAAAACAAGTTCATATTACTGTCTTTATGTTCACCACAAAGACCCGTGCACATAACTCAGATCAACATATTTGAGACTTTGTATTTAGTCTCTTGCTTCCAATTCAAGTTCATTGACGAAAGATCTAAAATAACTGGTTCAATGCAACATGAAGACGACGGTTTATGAGATGAACCAGTTGGCCTTGCACGCTTTCACGTAGAATTATATAATAAAAGA
This sequence comes from Arenicola marina, assembly GCA_964019135.1. Taxonomy (NCBI): domain Eukaryota; kingdom Metazoa; phylum Annelida; class Polychaeta; family Arenicolidae; genus Arenicola; species Arenicola marina. Next base: position 27,027,497 of record OZ025249.1, read on the forward strand.
CGCAACGACAACCATTTAGAGTGACGTCGTTTAACAAACTACTGCCGAGGTCTTGGTAAGCCTATCAACATATGCATTGCAACACCAGATTTTCGAGTCGCACACACCCATCATGTTACCAGAATGAATAATGATTGCAATCATCACCTCTACGTCCGCATACGGTGTCTTTATTGAACACTAGCCGTGCCACGACCATCTGACCTCCTGTCACTTGTCTATATTGGGCCTCTCGAAGTTGCTTAAACACTTCAACCATCAGTCTGCCTGCAGCATATAGTGGGCGGTCGGGAGGGACTTAGGCTACATATATTGCAATTATGCGGCCACCACTCTTCTCTTTAGATCAAGCAGTGCAAACAATACCTCATTCTAATGGCAGGATAGTATGGCGGCCATACGGCGATGGCTGCCTGCCGCGCGTTTCATTGGCGAAAAATCTGTTTAACCATTACTGTATCTGATCGTTTGAAGTATTCAGCACAGTATCAGATTGACGTTTAATACGCATTGCAAGGTCGTTGTTCCATGTCAGGGCGAACCATCTTCTCAGCACAGCTTATGTATTACTTACACCCACCATATAGTGTAATAATCCATTTGGTCGGCCCTAACATAGAGACTGACGCGTTAAAGAGAAGAATTGCCACATGAAACCGATAACTGCGGTTGCTAACGCAAAAGCAATCAGATCATATACCCTTCCATTTTAGTAGTAAAACTCATTATTTTGGCCTCTTCCTACCACAGTAAAAGTTCGCAACATATTTTTTTTTCTGATCACGTCGTCAACAATTATTAAACGCAGGTTTTTTTTAACTGTTTTCCACTCCGGGTATTGCATATGAATCGCTCGTATACAAGCACCTGTTCTCGCTCTAAGATGATATACATGAAGAACACCTACGAGCCATGTACACCTTCATAAGCTGTTTTTATATTGATATTTCGAAACAACGCATCGCATACAAGAAAGGAAAGTTCAACAATAAAACCACATGGAAAGCAGCTGCTTATTCAACGAATGTGGCAAATATCCCTGCAAACTAAACGCACGGAATAACATTGTTAGTAAACAATTTACACCAAGTGCAATCACGGACGCTAACTTAATTCCTAATTGGGGCTTTATTCATCTTGTGAAAGTTATCCAGATGAAAGTGGCTTTCGTTAACAAATTGTAGACTTAATTTGGTTGTTTGCTGATCACTACCAAGTAGCACAGTAAGGTAGCAATCTGCAAATAACTGACCAATGAGGTGGTCGCAATGATGCTCCTCACCGCAGTATATATATGGCGGACTACACACATTGACATTCACAATCCTATGCAAGCGAACATCAGTGTTAGATACGGATACACGTCTTCTAGTGATCAACACAAAATGGCGCTTTTCTGTTGGCAGCGACAGACATCCTTCTACACGGAATCTAGTTATAAATCCCTTCTGCCAACTAAGACGTCACACCGACTGCGTGACGAAAGACCTCCAACAGCCCAGTAATCCAGCCAAAGCATCCAGTCAAGCAACTCATCCTAGTCCATTAGCGGATTCGACTACACCAGCCAACAACTACATGTGCTGGAGACAACAAGAGTCTTTCGACTACACCAGCCAACAACTACATGTGCTGGAGACAACAAGAGTCTTTCGACAGTGGTTTCAGTGATTCCCACTATCAGAGATCACCCCCAAATAATCACAGTCAGGATTTCGACAACATTTCCCCAGACAGTTAGAATTCGTGGACTCCAGTAGGGCATAGAGAGATGCTGACTGGGAGGAAGTTGAACTTGGAAGACGACTGGTCAGGAGGTGAAGAGTGCCTGTCATGGTCGGGGGACACTTGTAGATCACCAGAGACTACCGTATACCCGGAGGTGTTGGACAGTCCCGATGGGGGCACGTGTAACTGCGGCCGGTGGCGGTCTGCGGCTTACGACGCCCGCCACAAAGACACCGGTCTGTTACCAGCCGATCATGGTTCTGGCTCCCCTGCTCTTGACCGGTCGGGCTCCCCTGCCCTTCACAAACCAAAAGCAAACAATTTCTCGCCCTCACACACTCATCGATTATTACCGACGGGGCGAGATGAGTCTCGGCGGGTGAGGCAGGTCAAACGACAACTAAAGCGACCAGCAACCAAAGGCACCAGATTCGTCACATTAGCTGTCATCTGACATCAGACACGTCACATTGGCTGTCACTCCAAGTTTCACCATATCGTTGTCTAACGTCTCGTATTATCAAGAACTTATGTGTTTGTATATTTTTTATCAATGCAAAGTGATTGTCTACACTAGTGTCAATAAACGGATAGAAAACAAGCTCATATTACTGTCTTTATGTTCACCACAAAGACCCGTGCACATAACTCACATCAACATATTTGACACTTTGTATTTAGTCTCTTGCTTCCAATTCAAGTTCATTGACCAAAGATCTAAAATAACTGGTTCAATGCAACATGAAGACGACGGTTTATGAGATGAACCAGTTAGCCTTGCACGCTTTCACGTAGAATTATATAATTAAAGACGCAACGACAACCATTTAGAGTGACGTCGTTTAACAAACTACTGCCGAGGTCTTGGTAAGCCTATCAACATATGCATTGAAACACCAGATTTTCGAGTCGCACACACTCATCATGTTACCAGAATGAATAATGATTGCAATCATCACCTCTACGTCCGCATACGGTGTCTTTATTGAGCACTAGCCGTGCCACGACCATCTGACCTCCTGTCACTTGTCTATATTGGGCCTCTCTAAGTTGCTTAAACACTTCAACCATCAGTCTGCCTGCAGCATATAGTGGGCGGTCGGGAGGGACTTAGGCTACATATATTGCAATTATGCGGCCACCACTCTTCTCTTTATATCAAGCACTGCAAACAATACCTCATTCTAATGGCAGGATAGTATGGCGGCCATTCGGCGATGGCTGCCTGCCGCGCGTTTCATTGGCGAAAAATCTGTTTAACCATTACTGTATCTGATCGTTTGAAGTATTCAGCACAGTATCAGATTGACGTTTAATACGCATTGCAAGGTCGTTGTTCCATGTCAGGGCGAACCATCTTCTCAGCACAGCTTATGTATTACCTACACCCACCATATAGTGTAATAATCGATTTGGTCGGCCCTAACATGGAGACTGACGCGTTAAAGAGAAGAATTGCCACATGAAACCGATAACTGCGGTTGCTAACGCAAAAGCAATCAGATCATATACCCTTCCATTTTAGTAGTAAAACTCATTATTTTGGCCTCTTCCTACCACAGTAAAAGTTCGCAACATATTTATTTTTTCTGATCACGTCAGCAACAATTATTAAACGCAGGCTTTTTTAACTGTTTTCCACTCCGGGTATTGCATATGAATCGCTCGTATACAAGCACCTGTTCTCGCTCTAAGATGATATACATGAAGAACACCTACGAGCCATGTACACCTTAATAAGCTTATTGAGCACTAGCCGTGCCACGACCATCTGACCTCCTGTCACTTGTCTATATTGGGCCTCTCTAAGTTGCTTAAACACTTCAACCATCAGTCTGCCTGCAGCAAATAGTGGGCGGTCGGGAGGGACTTAGGCTACATATATTGCAATTATGCGGCCACCACTCTTCTCTTTATATCAAGCAGTGCAAACAATACCTCATTCTAATGGCAGGATAGTATGGCGGCCATTCGGCGATGGCTGCCTGCCGCGCGTTTCATTGGCGAAAAATCTGTTTAACCATTACTGTATCTTATCGTTTGAAGTATTCAGCACAGTATCATATTGACGTTTAATACGCATTGCAAGGTCGTTGTTCCATGTCAGGGCGAACCATCTTCTTAGCACAGCTTATGTATTACTTACACCCACCATATAGTGTAATAATCGATTTGGTCGGCCCTAACATGGAGACTGACGCGTTAAAGAGAAGAATTGCCACATGAAACCGATAACTGCGGTTGCTAACGCAAAAGCAATCAGATCATATACCCTTCCATTTTAGTAGTAAAACTCATTATTTTGGCCTCTTCCTACCACAGTAAAAGTTCGCAACATATTTATTTTTTCTGATCACGTCAGCAACAATTATTAAACGCAGGCTTTTTTAACTGTTTTCCACTCCGGGTATTGCATATGAATCGCTCGTATACAAGCACCTGTTCTCGCTCTAAGATGATATACATGAAGAACACCTACGAGCCATGTACACCTTAATAAGCTGTTTTTATATTGATATTTCGAAACAACGCATCGCATACAAGAAAGGAAAGTTCAACAATAAAACCACATGGAAAGCAGCTGCTTATTCAACGAATGTGGCAAATATCCCTGCAAACTAAACGCACAGAATAACATTGTTAGTAAACAATTTACACCAAGTGCAATCACGGACGCTAACTTAATTCCTAATTGGGGCTTTATTCATCTTGTGAAAGTTATCCAGATGAAAGTTGCTTTCATTAACAAATTGTAGACTTAATTTGGTTGTTTGCTGATCAGTACCAAGTAGCACAGTAAGGTAGCAATCTGCAAATAACTGACCAATGAGGTGGTCGCAATGATGCTCCTCACCGCAGTATATATATGGCGGACTACACACATTGACATTCACAATCCTATGCAAGCGAACATCAGTGCTAGATACGGATACACGTCTTCTAGTGATCAACACAAAATGGCGCTTTTCTGTTGGCAGTGACAGACATTCGTCTACACGGAATCTAGTTATAAATCCCTCTGCCAACTAAGACGTCACACCGACTGCGTGACGAAAGACCTCCAACAGCCCAGTAATGCAGCCAAAGCATCCAGTCAAGCAACTCATCCTAGTCCATTAGCCGATTCGACTACATCAGCCAACAACTACATGTGCTGGAGACAACAAGAGTCTTTCGACTACACCAGCCAACAACTACATGTGCTGGAGACAACAAGAGTCTTTCGACAGTGGTTTCAGTGATTCCCACTATCAGAGATCACCCCCAAATAATCACAGTCAGGATTTCGACAACATTTCCCCAGACAGTCAGAATTCGTGGACTCCAGTACGCAAAAGCAATCAGATCATATACCCTTCCACTTTAGTAGTAAAACTCATTATTTTGGCCTCTTCCTACCACAGTAAAAGTTCGCAACACATATTTTTTTCTTATCACGTCATCAACGAATTATTAGACGCAGGCTTTTTAACTGTTTTCCACTCCGGGTATTGCATATGAATCACCTGTTCTGGCTCTAAGATGATATACATGAAGAAGACTTACGAGCCATGTACACCTTAATAAGCTGTTTTTATATCGATATTTCGAAACAACGCATCGCATACAAGAAAGGAAAGTTCAACAATAAAACCACATGGAAAGCAGGTATTTATTCAGCGAATGTGGCAAATATCCGTGCAAACTAAAGCCGCAGAATAACATCGTTAGTAAACAATTTGCACCCAGTGCAATCACGGACGCCAACTTAATTCCTAATTGGGGGTTTCATCTTGTGAAAGTTATCCAGATGAAAGTGGCTTTAGTTAACAAATTGTAGACTTAATTGGTTGTTAGCTGATCACTACCAAGTAGCACAGTAAGGTAGCATTCGGCAAATAACTGACCAATGAGGTGGTCGCAATGGTGCTCCTCACCGCAGTATATATATGGCGGACTACACACATTGACATTCACAATCCTATGCTAGGGAACATTAGTGCTAGATACGGATACACGCCTTCTAGTGATCAACACAAAATGGCGCTTTCTGTTGGCAGCGACAGACATCCTTCTACACGGAATCTCGTTATAAATCTCTCTGCCAACTAAGATGTCACACCGACTGCGTCACGAAAGACCTCCAACAGCTCAGTAGTCCAGCCAAAACATCCAGTCAAGCAACTCATCCTAGTCCATTAGCGGATTCGACTACACCATCCAACAACTACATGTGCTGGAGACAACAAGTATTTCGACAGTGGTTTCAGTGATTCCCACTATCAGAGATCACCCCCAAATAATCATAGTCAGGATTTCGACAACATTTCCCCAGACAGTCAGGATTCGTGGGCTTCAGTAGGCCATACAGAAATGCTGACTGGGAGGAAATTGAACTTGGAAGACGACTGGTCAGGAGGTGAAGAATGCCTGTCATGGTCGAGGGAAAACTTGTAGATCACCAGAGACGGACGTATACCCGGAGGTGTTGGACAGTCCCGATGGGGGCACGTGTAACTGCGGCTGGTGGCGGTCTGCGGCTTACGACGCCCGCCACAAAGACACCGGTCTGTTATCAGCCGATCATTGGTCTGGCTTCCCTGCTCTTGACCGGTCGGGCTCCCCTGCCCTTCACAAAACAAAAGCGAACAATTTCTCGCCCTCACTCACTCATCGATCATTACCGACGGGGCGAGATGAGTCTCGCCGGGTGAGGCAGGTCAAACGACAACTAAAGCGACCAGCAACCAAAGGCACCATATTCGTCACATTGGCTGTCATCTAACGTTAGACACGTCACATTGTCATCGGCCTAAATTTTTATCATATCATCTTCCACGTTTTGCTATCAAGACATTGTGTGCCCGTTTTTATTGATGAAACTGATATTTGTACAAATAAACGTTAAGATACGTCCATATGTGCGTGTTGTTAGGTGTTTATTATCTTGTCTGTAGCTTTTAGTTATCACAGAGAACATAGCTAACTGATGCAGACCCCGGTTTGCCTTCTGTTCATCAGTACCTACGTCACTGTAGTAGTATAAATACTATACATTATTACATCATGATATTTATCCCCTAAGTGATTACATGTAATTGATGCTGTAATGATATGGCCATAGATCTATGTCCTTGAAAGTCGCTATATCTACTACTGTTCTACTGTTCTACCGTTATTTCCGTGAATCCACAATTATTTGGATGCATACATGAATATTTGTCTTCGATACATTTAAGAAAATGACGCAAGGTTATGTATGTCCTAAAAGACTTTATTGACATTTCTAATGTCACAGCTCTACTACTATATACAACAAACCATTAAGTGCAGCATAACCGCAATAAATGCGAATCAGATAGCAGACAAGATAGCCAAGATGGCGATGATGGTGCAGCATGACAGCCAAGGATCGATGATGGAGTCGCTTAACAAGGACAGCCAAAATCACGCGTGCGTTGACTGATGAAAGCAAATAACGCGTAAGTCTCACGTCAATTTCGCGTCTGATGAAACAAAAACCGGTTATTTGTGCGTCATATAACAGCCAATGTGACGACACTAAAATGGATTTTGGTCTGGGATAAAGGCCAATGTGCCGAATCCGCTGTCAGATGCTGGTCTTTCACACGACTCTGATACCTTTTATTGCCGGTCGCTGTAGACGTTGACGTAGACGCTGAAGGTTGACCTCTCTCGCCCGGCGCGATACTTCCATCTCTGTATGTCGCGGTCGGGGGGTGAGCCAGACGCTGAGAGTGCGTGGCAGAGGAAGGAGAATGGACTGGGTGCCAACCTGACTCCAGACAATCAGGATACTCCATATCAAATTCCTCACTATGGTTACTAAGAGACGATCCAGACAGCAACACCCCCGATCCACTTGGACCATTATGAACCTTGCCCTGACGGCTCCAGCACATGTGGCTCGAGATGGAAGAAGTGGCAGTGCCTCCTGGTAGATCGGGATGATATGCCCGAGCGGACGGCTTGGTAAGCTGCTGGAGGTCCTTGGTCACACAGTTGGTGTGTCGGCGGAGCTGGCAGAGGGATTTGTAACTAGAGCCCGTGTGGAAGGAGGTCTGTCGCTGCCAACAAAAAAACGCCATCGTTTCCTCTCTCAAGTAATCGTGTGTGTACGTCTCGTAGTAATAACGGGTTATAGTGCACTGCTTAAGCAGATCTCGCCCATCGCTATATATCTGCTCAGTGGAGAACGTTTCTTCCACCCACTTTCTCATTGGCTGCTTGTCGGTTTCTGTCCCTACGCAGTAACTAACTAAGATGCGATATTCGTTACGGGGTATCATCTCATTAACTTTCGCAGGATCAAAGGGCAACTCTCGATTGATCGGGCGATGTTAGTGACAGTAACCGTGTGGTGTTGGTGTGTTGCTTACGGTTATTTCTTCAGAGCTTGACTCCTAACTAAATCGTGTATTTTGGCGTTCTCACGCGCCAAGCTCACGCCCCCCCCCCCGCCCCCGCGCCCAGCTCATGCCCCCTTCCCAAGCTGATGCCGTCGCCAGCGGACACATTCTCTATAGATTCAGAATCAGCATCAATTATTTGAGCAAGAACCAAATATTATACAATCACTTAAATATTCTCCCTTTGAGGAATCTCCATTAATACCAAGCAGGTCGCTAGCATAGGAGCCACATTACCATATCGACATGGGACAGTGTGCAGGCGCCCTTGCGAACCTGAACACTTCGATCGGTTGCACAGAACCAATAGGGCATGGGTGAGATGGACGCGTTAAAGAGAAGAATTGCAACATGAAACCGATAAGTGCAGTTTCTAACGCAAAAGCAATCAGATCATATACCCTTCCATTTTAGTAGTAAAACTCATTATTTTGGCCTCTTCCTACCAAAGTAAAAGTACGCAACATATTTTTTTTTCTTATCACGTCATCAACGAATGATTAAACGCAGGCTCTTTAACTGTTTTCCACTCCGGGTATTGCATATAAATCGCTCGTATACAAGCACCTGTTCTCGCTCTAAGATGACATACATGAAGAACACGTACGAGCCATGTACACCTTAATGAGCTGTTTTTATATTGATATCTCAAAACAACGCATCGCATACAACAAAGGAAAGTTCAACAATAAAACCACATGGAAAGCAGGTATTTATTCATCGAATGTGGCAAATATCCGTGCAAACTAAAGCCGCAGAATAACATCGTTAGTAAACAATTTACACCAAGTGCAATCACGGACGCTAACTTAATTCCTAATTGGAGGTTTCATCTTGTGAAAGTTATCCAGATGAAAGTGGCTTTAGTTAACAAATTGTAGACTTAATTGGTTGTTAGCTGATCACTACCAAGTAGCACAGTAAGGTAGCATTCGGCAAATAACTGACCAATGAGGTGGTCGCAATGGTGCTCCTCACCGCAGTATATATATGACGGACTACACACATTGACATTCACAATCCTATGCTAGGGAACATTAGTGCTAGATACGGATACACGCCTTCTAGTGATCAACACAAAATGGCGCTTTCTGTTGGCAGCGACAGACATCCTTCTACACGGAATCTCGTTATAAATCTCTCTGCCAACTAAGACGTCACACCGACTGCGTCACGAAAGACCTCAAACAGCTCAGTAGTCCAGCCAAAACATCCAGTCAAGCAACTCATCCTAGTCCATTAGCGGATTCGACTACACCATCCAACAACTACATGTGCTGGAGACAACAAGTATTTCGACAGTGGTTTCAGTGATTCCCACTATCAGAGATCACCCCCAAATAATCATAGTCAGGATTTCGACAACATTTCCCCAGACGGTCAGGATTCGTGGACTCCAGTATGGCATAGAGAGATGCTGAGTGGGAGGAGGTTGAACTTGGAAGACGACTGGTCAGGAAGTGAACAGTGCCTGTCATGGTCAGGGGACACTTGTAGATCACCAGAACCGGACGTATACCCGGAGGTGTTGGACAGTCCCGATGGGGGCACGTGTAACTGCGGCTGGTGGCGGTCTGCGGCTTACGACGCCCGCCACAAAGACACCGGTCTGTTACCAGCCGATCATTGTTCTGGCTCCCCTGCTCTTGACCGGTCGGGCTCCCCTGCCCTTCACAAACCAAAAGCAAACAATTTCTCGCCCTCACTCACTCATCGATCATTACCGACGGGGCGAGATGAGTCTCGCCGGGTGAGGCAGGTCAAACGACAACTAAAGCGACCAGCAACCAAAGGCACCAGATTCGTCACATTAGCTGTCATCTGACATCAGACACGTCACATTGGCTGTCACTCCAAGTTTTACCATATCGTTGTCTAACGTCTCGTATTATCAAGAACTTATGTGTTTGTATATTTATTTATCAATGCAAAGTGATTGTCTACACTAGTGTCAATAAACGGATAGAAAACAAGTTCATATTACTGTCTTTTTGTTCACCACAAAAACCCGTGCACATAACTCACATCAACATATTTGAGACTTTGTATTTAGTCTCTTGCTTCCAATTCAAGTTCATTGACGAAAGATCTAAAATATCTGGTTCAATGCAACATGAAGACGACAGTTTATGACATGAACCAGTTGGCCTTGCACGCTTTCACGTAGAATCATATAATTAAAGACGCAACGACAACCATTTACTTAATAGAGTGAAGTCGTTTAACAAACTACTGCCGAGGTCTTGGTAAGCCTATCAACATATGTATTGAAATGCCAGTTTTTCTAGTTGCACACACTAATCATGTTACCAGAATGAATAATAATGGAAATCATCACATCTACTTCCGCATACTGTGTTTTTATTGAGCACCAGCCGTGCCAAGACCATCTTACCTCCAGTCACTTGTCTATATTGGGCCTCTCTGAGTTGCTTAAACACTTCAACCATCAGTCTGCCAGCAGCATATAGTGGGCGGTCGGGAGGGACTTAGGCTACATATATTGCAATTATGCGGCCACCACTCTTCTTTTTATATCGCGCAGTGCAAACAATACCTCATTCTAATGGCAGGATAGTATGGCGGCCATACGGCGATGGCTGCCTGCCGCGCGTTTCATTGGCGAAAAATCTGCCTAGGTTGAACCATTACTGTATCTTATCATTTGAAGTACTCAGCACAGTATCATACTGACGTTTAATACGCATTGAAAGATAGTTGTTCCATGTTAGGGCGAACCATCGTTTCAGCACAGCTCATGTATTACTTGCACCGACCATATAACCGATAAGTGCGGTTTCTAACGCAAAAGCAATCAGATCATATACCCTTCCATTTCAGTAGTAAAACTCATTATTTTGGCCTCTTCCTACCACAGTAAAACTTCGCAACACATATTTTTTTTCTCATTACGTCATCAACGAATTATTAAACGCAGACTTTTTAACTGTTTTCCCCTCCGGGTATTGAATATGAATCGCTCGTATACAAGCACCTGTTCTCGCTCTAAGATGATATACATGAAGAACACCTACGAGCCATGTACACTTAATAAGCTGTTTTTATATTGATATTTCGAAACAACGCATCGCATCCAACAAAGGAAAGTTCAACAATAAAACCACATTGAAAGCAGGTGCTTATTCATCGAATGTGGCAAATATCTGTGTAAACTAAAAGCGCAGAATAACATCGTTAGTAAACAATTTGCACCAAGTGCAATCACGGACGCTAACTTAATTCCTAATTGGGGCTTTCATCTTGTGAAAGTTATCCAGATGAAAGTTGCTTTCGTTAACAAATTGTAGACTTAATTGGTTGTTTGCTGATCACTACCAAGTAGCACAGTAAGGTAGCATTCTGCAAATAACTGACCAATGAGGTGGTCGCAATGGTGCTCCTCACCGCAGTATATATATGGCGGACTACACACATTGACATTCACAATCCTATGCAAGCGAACATTAGTGCTAGATACGGATACACGCCTTCTAGTGATCAACACAAAATGGCGCTTTTCTGTTGGCAGCGACAGACATCCTTCTACACGGAATCTAGTTATAAATCCCTCTGCCAACTAAGACGTCACACCGACTGCGTGACGAAAGACCTCCAACAGCTCAGTAGTCCAGCCAAACCATCCAGTCAAGCAACTCATCCTAGTCCATTAGCGAATTCGACTACACCAGCCAACAACTACATGTGCTGGAGACAACGAGAGACTTTCGACAGTGGTTTCAGTGATTCTCACTATAAGAGATCACCCCCAAATAATCACAGTCAGGGATTCGACAATATTTCCCCAGACGGTCAGGATTCGTGGACTCCAGTATGGCATAGAGAGATGCTGAGTGGGAGGAGGTTGAACTTGGAAGACGACTGGTCAGGAAGTGAACAGTGCCTGTCATGATCAGGGGACACTTGTAGATCACCAGAACCGGACGTATACCCGGAGGTGTTGGACAGTCCCGATGGGGGCACGTGTAACTGCGGCTGGTGGCGGTCTGCGGCTTACGACGCCCGCCACAAAGACACCGGTCTGTTACCAGCCGATCATTGTTCTGGCTCCCCTGCTCTTGACCGGTCGGGCTCCCCTGCCCTTCACAAACCAAAAGCAAACAATTTCTCGCCCTCACTCACTCATCGATCATTACCGACGGGGCGAGATGAGTCTCGCCGGGTGAGGCAGGTCAAACGACAACTAAAGCGACCAGCAACCAAAGGCACCAGATTCGTCACATTAGCTGTCATCTGACATCAGACACGTCACATTGGCTGTCACTCCAAGTTTTACCATATCGTTGTCTAACGTCTCGTATTATCAAGAACTTATGTGTTTGTATATTTATTTATCAATGCAAAGTGATTGTCTACACTAGTGTCAATAAACGGATAGAAAACAAGTTCATATTACTGTCTTTTTGTTCACCACAAAAACCCGTGCACATAACTCACATCAACATATTTGAGACTTTGTATTTAGTCTCTTGCTTCCAATTCAAGTTCATTGACGAAAGATCTAAAATATCTGGTTCAATGCAACATGAAGACGACAGTTTATGACATGAACCAGTTGGCCTTGCACGCTTTCACGTAGAATCATATAATTAAAGACGCAACGACAACCATTTACTTAATAGAGTGAAGTCGTTTAACAAACTACTGCCGAGGTCTTGGTAAGCCTATCAACATATGTATTGAAATGCCAGTTTTTCTAGTTGCACACACTAATCATGTTACCAGAATGAATAATAATGGAAATCATCACATCTACTTCCGCATACTGTGTTTTTATTGAGCACCAGCCGTGCCAAGACCATCTTACCTCCAGTCACTTGTCTATATTGGGCCTCTCTGAGTTGCTTAAACACTTCAACCATCAGTCTGCCAGCAGCATATAGTGGGCGGTCGGGAGGGACTTAGGCTACATATATTGCAATTATGCGGCCACCACTCTTCTTTTTATATCGCGCAGTGCAAACAATACCTCATTCTAATGGCAGGATAGTATGGCGGCCATACGGCGATGGCTGCCTGCCGCGCGTTTCATTGGCGAAAAATCTGCCTAGGTTGAACCATTACTGTATCTTATCATTTGAAGTACTCAGCACAGTATCATACTGACGTTTAATACGCATTGAAAGATAGTTGTTCCATGTTAGGGCGAACCATCGTTTCAGCACAGCTCATGTATTACTTGCACCGACCATATAACCGATAAGTGCGGTTTCTAACGCAAAAGCAATCAGATCATATACCCTTCCATTTCAGTAGTAAAACTCATTATTTTGGCCTCTTCCTACCACAGTAAAACTTCGCAACACATATTTTTTTTCTCATTACGTCATCAACGAATTATTAAACGCAGACTTTTTAACTGTTTTCCCCTCCGGGTATTGAATATGAATCGCTCGTATACAAGCACCTGTTCTCGCTCTAAGATGATATACATGAAGAACACCTACGAGCCATGTACACTTAATAAGCTGTTTTTATATTGATATTTCGAAACAACGCATCGCATCCAACAAAGGAAAGTTCAACAATAAAACCACATTGAAAGCAGGTGCTTATTCATCGAATGTGGCAAATATCTGTGTAAACTAAAAGCGCAGAATAACATCGTTAGTAAACAATTTGCACCAAGTGCAATCACGGACGCTAACTTAATTCCTAATTGGGGCTTTCATCTTGTGAAAGTTATCCAGATGAAAGTTGCTTTCGTTAACAAATTGTAGACTTAATTGGTTGTTTGCTGATCACTACCAAGTAGCACAGTAAGGTAGCATTCTGCAAATAACTGACCAATGAGGTGGTCGCAATGGTGCTCCTCACCGCAGTATATATATGGCGGACTACACACATTGACATTCACAATCCTATGCAAGCGAACATTAGTGCTAGATACGGATACACGCCTTCTAGTGATCAACACAAAATGGCGCTTTTCTGTTGGCAGCGACAGACATCCTTCTACACGGAATCTAGTTATAAATCCCTCTGCCAACTAAGACGTCACACCGACTGCGTGACGAAAGACCTCCAACAGCTCAGTAGTCCAGCCAAACCATCCAGTCAAGCAACTCATCCTAGTCCATTAGCGAATTCGACTACACCAGCCAACAACTACATGTGCTGGAGACAACGAGAGACTTTCGACAGTGGTTTCAGTGATTCTCACTATAAGAGATCACCCCCAAATAATCACAGTCAGGGATTCGACAATATTTCCCCAGACGGTCAGGATTCGTGGACTCCAGTATGGCATAGAGAGATGCTGAGTGGGAGGAGGTTGAACTTGGAAGACGACTGGTCAGGAAGTGAACAGTGCCTGTCATGATCAGGGGACACTTGTAGATCACCAGAACCGGACGTATACCCGGAGGTGTTGGACAGTCCCGATGGGGGCACGTGTAACTGCGGCTGGTGGCGGTCTGCGGCTTACGACGCCCGCCACAAAGACACCGGTCTGTTACCAGCCGATCATTGTTCTGGCTCCCCTGCTCTTGACCGGTCGGGCTCCCCTGCCCTTCACAAACCAAAAGCAAACAATTTCTCGCCCTCACTCACTCATCGATCATTACCGACGGGGCGAGATGAGTCTCGCCGGGTGAGGCAGGTCAAACGACAACTAAAGCGACCAGCAACCAAAGGCACCAGATTCGTCACATTAGCTGTCATCTGACATCAGACACGTCACATTGGCTGTCACTCCAAGTTTCACCATATCGTTGTCTAACGTCTCGTATTATCAAGAACTTATGTGTTTGTATATTTATTTATCAATGCAAAGTGATTGTCTACACTAGTGTCAATAAACGGATAGAAAACAAGTTCATATTACTGTCTTTTTGTTCACCACAAAAACCCGTGCACATAACTCACATCAACATATTTGAGACTTTGTATTTAGTCTCTTGCTTCCAATTCAAGTTCATTGACGAAAGATCTAAAATATCTGGTTCAATGCAACATGAAGACGACAGTTTATGACATGAACCAGTTGGCCTTGCACGCTTTCACGTAGAATCATATAATTAAAGACGCAACGACAACCATTTACTTAATAGAGTGAAGTCGTTTAACAAACTACTGCCGAGGTCTTGGTAAGCCTATCAACATATGCATTGCAACACCAGATTTTCGAGTCGCACACACCCATCATGTTACCAGAATGAATAATGATTGCAATCATCACCTCTACGTCCGCATACGGTGTCTTTATTGAACACTAGCCGTGCCACGACCATCTGACCTCCTGTCACTTGTCTATATTGGGCCTCTCGAAGTTGCTTAAACACTTCAACCATCAGTCTGCCTGCAGCATATAGTGGGCGGTCGGGAGGGACTTAGGCTACATATATTGCAATTATGCGGCCACCACTCTTCTCTTTAGATCAAGCAGTGCAAACAATACCTCATTATAATGGCAGGATAGTATGGCGGCCATACGGCGATGGCTGCCTGCCGCGCGTTTCATTGGCGAAAAATCTGTTTAACCATTACTGTATCTGATCGTTTGAAGTATTCAGCACAGTATCATATTGACGTTTAATACGCATTGCAAGGTCGTTGTTCCATGTCAGGGCGAACCATCTTCTCAGCACAGCTTATGTATTACTTACACCCACCATATAGTGTAATAATCCATTTGGTCGGCCCTAACATGGAGACTGACGCGTTAAAGAGAAGAATTGCCACATGAAACCGATAACTGCGGTTGCTAACGCAAAAGCAATCAGATCATATACCCTTCCATTTTAGTAGTAAAACTCATTATTTTGGCCTCTTCCTACCACAGTAAAAGTTCGCAACATATTTTTTTTTTCTGATCACGTCGTCAACAATTATTAAACGCAGGTTTTTTTTAACTGTTTTCCACTCCGGGTATTGCATATGAATCGCTCGTATACAAGCACCCGTTCTCGCTCTAAGATGATATACATGAAGAACACCTACGAGCCATGTACACCTTCATAAGCTGTTTTTATATTGATATTTCGAAACAACGCATCGCATACAAGAAAGGAAAGTTCAACAATAAAACCACATGGAAAGCAGCTGCTTATTCAACGAATGTGGCAAATATCCCTGCAAACTAAACGCACAGAATAACATTGTTAGTAAACAATTTACACCAAGTGCAATCACGGACGCTAACTTAATTCCTAATTGGGGCTTTATTCATCTTGTGAAAGTTATCCAGATGAAAGTGGCTTTCGTTAACAAATTGTAGACTTAATTGGTTGTTAGCTGATCACTACCAAGTAGCACAGTAAGGTAGCATTCGGCAAATAACTGACCAATGAGGTGGTCGCAATGATGCTCCTCACCGCAGTATATATATGGCCGACTACACACATTGACATTCACAATCCTATGCAAGCGAACATCAGTGCCAGATACGGATACACGTCTTCTAGTGATCAACACAAAATGGCGCTTTTTTGTTGGCAGCGACAGACATCCTTCTACACGGAATCTAGTTATAAATCCCTCTGCCAACTAAGACGTCACACCGACTGCGTCACGAAAGACCTCCAACAGCTCAGTAGTCCAGCCAAACCATCCAGTCAAGCAACTCATCCTAGTCCATTAGCGAATTCGACTACACCAGCCAACAACTACATGTGCTGGAGACAACAAGAGTCTCTCGACAGTGGTTTCAGTGATTCCCACTATCAGAGATCACCCCGAAATAATCGCAGTCAGGATTTCGACAACATTTCCCCAGACAGTCAGAATTCGTGGACTCCAGTAGGGCATACAGAGATGCTGACTGGGAGGAAGTTGAACTTGGAAGACGACTGGTCAGGAGGTGAAGAGTGCCTGTCATGGTCGGGGGACACTTGTAGATCACCAGAGACGGACGTATACCCGGAGGTGTTGGACAGTCCCGATGGGGGCACGTGTAACTGCGGCCGGTGGCGGTCTGCGGCTTACGACGCCCGCCACAAAGACACCGGTCTGTTACCAGCCGATCATGGTTCTGGCTCCCCTGCTCTTGACCGGTCGGGCTCCCCTGCCCTTCACAAACCAAAAGCTAACAATTTCTCGCCCTCACACACTCATCGATTATTACCAACGGGGCGAGATGAGTCTCGGCGGGTGAGGCAGGTCAAACGACAACTAAAGCGACCAGCAACCAAAGGCACCAGATTCGTCACATTAGCTGTCATCTGACATCAGACACGTCACATTGGCTGTCACTCCAAGTTTCACCATATCGTCGTTTAACGTCTCGTATTATCAAGAACTTATGTGTTTGTATATTTTTTATCAATGCAAAGTGATTGTCTACACTAGTGTCAATAAACGGATAGAAAACAAGTTCATATTACTGTCTTTATGTTCACCACAAAGACCCGTGCACATAACTCAGATCAACATATTTGAGACTTTGTATTTAGTCTCTTGCTTCCAATTCAAGTTCATTGACGAAAGATCTAAAATAACTGGTTCAATGCAACATGAAGACGACGGTTTATGAGATGAACCAGTTGGCCTTGCACGCTTTCACGTAGAATTATATAATAAAAGACGCAACGACAACCATTTAGAGTGACGTCGTTTAACAAACTACTGCCGAGGTCTTGGTAAGCCTATCAACATATGCATTGCAACACCAGATTTTCGAGTCGCACACACCCATCATGTTACCAGAATGAATAATGATTGCAATCATCACCTCTACGTCCGCATACGGTGTCTTTATTGAACACTAGCCGTGCCACGACCATCTGACCTCCTGTCACTTGTCTATATTGGGCCTCTCGAAGTTGCTTAAACACTTCAACCATCAGTCTGCCTGCAGCATATAGTGGGCGGTCGGGAGGGACTTAGGCTACATATATTGCAATTATGCGGCCACCACTCTTCTCTTTAGATCAAGCAGTGCAAACAATACCTCATTCTAATGGCAGGATAGTATGGCGGCCATACGGCGATGGCTGCCTGCCGCGCGTTTCATTGGCGAAAAATCTGTTTAACCATTACTGTATCTGATCGTTTGAAGTATTCAGCACAGTATCAGATTGACGTTTAATACGCATTGCAAGGTCGTTGTTCCATGTCAGGGCGAACCATCTTCTCAGCACAGCTTATGTATTACTTACACCCACCATATAGTGTAATAATCCATTTGGTCGGCCCTAACATAGAGACTGACGCGTTAAAGAGAAGAATTGCCACATGAAACCGATAACTGCGGTTGCTAACGCAAAAGCAATCAGATCATATACCCTTCCATTTTAGTAGTAAAACTCATTATTTTGGCCTCTTCCTACCACAGTAAAAGTTCGCAACATATTTTTTTTTCTGATCACGTCGTCAACAATTATTAAACGCAGGTTTTTTTTAACTGTTTTCCACTCCGGGTATTGCATATGAATCGCTCGTATACAAGCACCTGTTCTCGCTCTAAGATGATATACATGAAGAACACCTACGAGCCATGTACACCTTCATAAGCTGTTTTTATATTGATATTTCGAAACAACGCATCGCATACAAGAAAGGAAAGTTCAACAATAAAACCACATGGAAAGCAGCTGCTTATTCAACGAATGTGGCAAATATCCCTGCAAACTAAACGCACGGAATAACATTGTTAGTAAACAATTTACACCAAGTGCAATCACGGACGCTAACTTAATTCCTAATTGGGGCTTTATTCATCTTGTGAAAGTTATCCAGATGAAAGTGGCTTTCGTTAACAAATTGTAGACTTAATTTGGTTGTTTGCTGATCACTACCAAGTAGCACAGTAAGGTAGCAATCTGCAAATAACTGACCAATGAGGTGGTCGCAATGATGCTCCTCACCGCAGTATATATATGGCGGACTACACACATTGACATTCACAATCCTATGCAAGCGAACATCAGTGTTAGATACGGATACACGTCTTCTAGTGATCAACACAAAATGGCGCTTTTCTGTTGGCAGCGACAGACATCCTTCTACACGGAATCTAGTTATAAATCCCTTCTGCCAACTAAGACGTCACACCGACTGCGTGACGAAAGACCTCCAACAGCCCAGTAATCCAGCCAAAGCATCCAGTCAAGCAACTCATCCTAGTCCATTAGCGGATTCGACTACACCAGCCAACAACTACATGTGCTGGAGACAACAAGAGTCTTTCGACTACACCAGCCAACAACTACATGTGCTGGAGACAACAAGAGTCTTTCGACAGTGGTTTCAGTGATTCCCACTATCAGAGATCACCCCCAAATAATCACAGTCAGGATTTCGACAACATTTCCCCAGACAGTTAGAATTCGTGGACTCCAGTAGGGCATAGAGAGATGCTGACTGGGAGGAAGTTGAACTTGGAAGACGACTGGTCAGGAGGTGAAGAGTGCCTGTCATGGTCGGGGGACACTTGTAGATCACCAGAGACTACCGTATACCCGGAGGTGTTGGACAGTCCCGATGGGGGCACGTGTAACTGCGGCCGGTGGCGGTCTGCGGCTTACGACGCCCGCCACAAAGACACCGGTCTGTTACCAGCCGATCATGGTTCTGGCTCCCCTGCTCTTGACCGGTCGGGCTCCCCTGCCCTTCACAAACCAAAAGCAAACAATTTCTCGCCCTCACACACTCATCGATTATTACCGACGGGGCGAGATGAGTCTCGGCGGGTGAGGCAGGTCAAACGACAACTAAAGCGACCAGCAACCAAAGGCACCAGATTCGTCACATTAGCTGTCATCTGACATCAGACACGTCACATTGGCTGTCACTCCAAGTTTCACCATATCGTTGTCTAACGTCTCGTATTATCAAGAACTTATGTGTTTGTATATTTTTTATCAATGCAAAGTGATTGTCTACACTAGTGTCAATAAACGGATAGAAAACAAGCTCATATTACTGTCTTTATGTTCACCACAAAGACCCGTGCACATAACTCACATCAACATATTTGACACTTTGTATTTAGTCTCTTGCTTCCAATTCAAGTTCATTGACCAAAGATCTAAAATAACTGGTTCAATGCAACATGAAGACGACGGTTTATGAGATGAACCAGTTAGCCTTGCACGCTTTCACGTAGAATTATATAATTAAAGACGCAACGACAACCATTTAGAGTGACGTCGTTTAACAAACTACTGCCGAGGTCTTGGTAAGCCTATCAACATATGCATTGAAACACCAGATTTTCGAGTCGCACACACTCATCATGTTACCAGAATGAATAATGATTGCAATCATCACCTCTACGTCCGCATACGGTGTCTTTATTGAGCACTAGCCGTGCCACGACCATCTGACCTCCTGTCACTTGTCTATATTGGGCCTCTCTAAGTTGCTTAAACACTTCAACCATCAGTCTGCCTGCAGCATATAGTGGGCGGTCGGGAGGGACTTAGGCTACATATATTGCAATTATGCGGCCACCACTCTTCTCTTTATATCAAGCACTGCAAACAATACCTCATTCTAATGGCAGGATAGTATGGCGGCCATTCGGCGATGGCTGCCTGCCGCGCGTTTCATTGGCGAAAAATCTGTTTAACCATTACTGTATCTGATCGTTTGAAGTATTCAGCACAGTATCAGATTGACGTTTAATACGCATTGCAAGGTCGTTGTTCCATGTCAGGGCGAACCATCTTCTCAGCACAGCTTATGTATTACCTACACCCACCATATAGTGTAATAATCGATTTGGTCGGCCCTAACATGGAGACTGACGCGTTAAAGAGAAGAATTGCCACATGAAACCGATAACTGCGGTTGCTAACGCAAAAGCAATCAGATCATATACCCTTCCATTTTAGTAGTAAAACTCATTATTTTGGCCTCTTCCTACCACAGTAAAAGTTCGCAACATATTTATTTTTTCTGATCACGTCAGCAACAATTATTAAACGCAGGCTTTTTTAACTGTTTTCCACTCCGGGTATTGCATATGAATCGCTCGTATACAAGCACCTGTTCTCGCTCTAAGATGATATACATGAAGAACACCTACGAGCCATGTACACCTTAATAAGCTTATTGAGCACTAGCCGTGCCACGACCATCTGACCTCCTGTCACTTGTCTATATTGGGCCTCTCTAAGTTGCTTAAACACTTCAACCATCAGTCTGCCTGCAGCAAATAGTGGGCGGTCGGGAGGGACTTAGGCTACATATATTGCAATTATGCGGCCACCACTCTTCTCTTTATATCAAGCAGTGCAAACAATACCTCATTCTAATGGCAGGATAGTATGGCGGCCATTCGGCGATGGCTGCCTGCCGCGCGTTTCATTGGCGAAAAATCTGTTTAACCATTACTGTATCTTATCGTTTGAAGTATTCAGCACAGTATCATATTGACGTTTAATACGCATTGCAAGGTCGTTGTTCCATGTCAGGGCGAACCATCTTCTTAGCACAGCTTATGTATTACTTACACCCACCATATAGTGTAATAATCGATTTGGTCGGCCCTAACATGGAGACTGACGCGTTAAAGAGAAGAATTGCCACATGAAACCGATAACTGCGGTTGCTAACGCAAAAGCAATCAGATCATATACCCTTCCATTTTAGTAGTAAAACTCATTATTTTGGCCTCTTCCTACCACAGTAAAAGTTCGCAACATATTTATTTTTTCTGATCACGTCAGCAACAATTATTAAACGCAGGCTTTTTTAACTGTTTTCCACTCCGGGTATTGCATATGAATCGCTCGTATACAAGCACCTGTTCTCGCTCTAAGATGATATACATGAAGAACACCTACGAGCCATGTACACCTTAATAAGCTGTTTTTATATTGATATTTCGAAACAACGCATCGCATACAAGAAAGGAAAGTTCAACAATAAAACCACATGGAAAGCAGCTGCTTATTCAACGAATGTGGCAAATATCCCTGCAAACTAAACGCACAGAATAACATTGTTAGTAAACAATTTACACCAAGTGCAATCACGGACGCTAACTTAATTCCTAATTGGGGCTTTATTCATCTTGTGAAAGTTATCCAGATGAAAGTTGCTTTCATTAACAAATTGTAGACTTAATTTGGTTGTTTGCTGATCAGTACCAAGTAGCACAGTAAGGTAGCAATCTGCAAATAACTGACCAATGAGGTGGTCGCAATGATGCTCCTCACCGCAGTATATATATGGCGGACTACACACATTGACATTCACAATCCTATGCAAGCGAACATCAGTGCTAGATACGGATACACGTCTTCTAGTGATCAACACAAAATGGCGCTTTTCTGTTGGCAGTGACAGACATTCGTCTACACGGAATCTAGTTATAAATCCCTTCTGCCAACTAAGACGTCACACCGACTGCGTGACGAAAGACCTCCAACAGCCCAGTAATCCAGCCAAAGCATCCAGTCAAGCAACTCATCCTAGTCCATTAGCGGATTCGACTACACCAGCCAACAACTACATGTGCTGGAGACAACAAGAGTCTTTCGACTACACCAGCCAACAACTACATGTGCTGGAGACAACAAGAGTCTTTCGACAGTGGTTTCAGTGATTCCCACTATCAGAGATCACCCCCAAATAATCACAGTCAGGATTTCGACAACATTTCCCCAGACAGTTAGAATTCGTGGACTCCAGTAGGGCATAGAGAGATGCTGACTGGGAGGAAGTTGAACTTGGAAGACGACTGGTCAGGAGGTGAAGAGTGCCTGTCATGGTCGGGGGACACTTGTAGATCACCAGAGACTACCGTATACCCGGAGGTGTTGGACAGTCCCGATGGGGGCACGTGTAACTGCGGCCGGTGGCGGTCTGCGGCTTACGACGCCCGCCACAAAGACACCGGTCTGTTACCAGCCGATCATGGTTCTGGCTCCCCTGCTCTTGACCGGTCGGGCTCCCCTGCCCTTCACAAACCAAAAGCAAACAATTTCTCGCCCTCACACACTCATCGATTATTACCGACGGGGCGAGATGAGTCTCGGCGGGTGAGGCAGGTCAAACGACAACTAAAGCGACCAGCAACCAAAGGCACCAGATTCGTCACATTAGCTGTCATCTGACATCAGACACGTCACATTGGCTGTCACTCCAAGTTTCACCATATCGTTGTCTAACGTCTCGTATTATCAAGAACTTATGTGTTTGTATATTTTTTATCAATGCAAAGTGATTGTCTACACTAGTGTCAATAAACGGATAGAAAACAAGCTCATATTACTGTCTTTATGTTCACCACAAAGACCCGTGCACATAACTCACATCAACATATTTGACACTTTGTATTTAGTCTCTTGCTTCCAATTCAAGTTCATTGACCAAAGATCTAAAATAACTGGTTCAATGCAACATGAAGACGACGGTTTATGAGATGAACCAGTTAGCCTTGCACGCTTTCACGTAGAATTATATAATTAAAGACGCAACGACAACCATTTAGAGTGACGTCGTTTAACAAACTACTGCCGAGGTCTTGGTAAGCCTATCAACATATGCATTGAAACACCAGATTTTCGAGTCGCACACACTCATCATGTTACCAGAATGAATAATGATTGCAATCATCACCTCTACGTCCGCATACGGTGTCTTTATTGAGCACTAGCCGTGCCACGACCATCTGACCTCCTGTCACTTGTCTATATTGGGCCTCTCTAAGTTGCTTAAACACTTCAACCATCAGTCTGCCTGCAGCATATAGTGGGCGGTCGGGAGGGACTTAGGCTACATATATTGCAATTATGCGGCCACCACTCTTCTCTTTATATCAAGCACTGCAAACAATACCTCATTCTAATGGCAGGATAGTATGGCGGCCATTCGGCGATGGCTGCCTGCCGCGCGTTTCATTGGCGAAAAATCTGTTTAACCATTACTGTATCTGATCGTTTGAAGTATTCAGCACAGTATCAGATTGACGTTTAATACGCATTGCAAGGTCGTTGTTCCATGTCAGGGCGAACCATCTTCTCAGCACAGCTTATGTATTACCTACACCCACCATATAGTGTAATAATCGATTTGGTCGGCCCTAACATGGAGACTGACGCGTTAAAGAGAAGAATTGCCACATGAAACCGATAACTGCGGTTGCTAACGCAAAAGCAATCAGATCATATACCCTTCCATTTTAGTAGTAAAACTCATTATTTTGGCCTCTTCCTACCACAGTAAAAGTTCGCAACATATTTATTTTTTCTGATCACGTCAGCAACAATTATTAAACGCAGGCTTTTTTAACTGTTTTCCACTCCGGGTATTGCATATGAATCGCTCGTATACAAGCACCTGTTCTCGCTCTAAGATGATATACATGAAGAACACCTACGAGCCATGTACACCTTAATAAGCTTATTGAGCACTAGCCGTGCCACGACCATCTGACCTCCTGTCACTTGTCTATATTGGGCCTCTCTAAGTTGCTTAAACACTTCAACCATCAGTCTGCCTGCAGCAAATAGTGGGCGGTCGGGAGGGACTTAGGCTACATATATTGCAATTATGCGGCCACCACTCTTCTCTTTATATCAAGCAGTGCAAACAATACCTCATTCTAATGGCAGGATAGTATGGCGGCCATTCGGCGATGGCTGCCTGCCGCGCGTTTCATTGGCGAAAAATCTGTTTAACCATTACTGTATCTTATCGTTTGAAGTATTCAGCACAGTATCATATTGACGTTTAATACGCATTGCAAGGTCGTTGTTCCATGTCAGGGCGAACCATCTTCTTAGCACAGCTTATGTATTACTTACACCCACCATATAGTGTAATAATCGATTTGGTCGGCCCTAACATGGAGACTGACGCGTTAAAGAGAAGAATTGCCACATGAAACCGATAACTGCGGTTGCTAACGCAAAAGCAATCAGATCATATACCCTTCCATTTTAGTAGTAAAACTCATTATTTTGGCCTCTTCCTACCACAGTAAAAGTTCGCAACATATTTATTTTTTCTGATCACGTCAGCAACAATTATTAAACGCAGGCTTTTTTAACTGTTTTCCACTCCGGGTATTGCATATGAATCGCTCGTATACAAGCACCTGTTCTCGCTCTAAGATGATATACATGAAGAACACCTACGAGCCATGTACACCTTAATAAGCTGTTTTTATATTGATATTTCGAAACAACGCATCGCATACAAGAAAGGAAAGTTCAACAATAAAACCACATGGAAAGCAGCTGCTTATTCAACGAATGTGGCAAATATCCCTGCAAACTAAACGCACAGAATAACATTGTTAGTAAACAATTTACACCAAGTGCAATCACGGACGCTAACTTAATTCCTAATTGGGGCTTTATTCATCTTGTGAAAGTTATCCAGATGAAAGTTGCTTTCATTAACAAATTGTAGACTTAATTTGGTTGTTTGCTGATCAGTACCAAGTAGCACAGTAAGGTAGCAATCTGCAAATAACTGACCAATGAGGTGGTCGCAATGATGCTCCTCACCGCAGTATATATATGGCGGACTACACACATTGACATTCACAATCCTATGCAAGCGAACATCAGTGCTAGATACGGATACACGTCTTCTAGTGATCAACACAAAATGGCGCTTTTCTGTTGGCAGTGACAGACATTCGTCTACACGGAATCTAGTTATAAATCCCTCTGCCAACTAAGACGTCACACCGACTGCGTGACGAAAGACCTCCAACAGCCCAGTAATGCAGCCAAAGCATCCAGTCAAGCAACTCATCCTAGTCCATTAGCCGATTCGACTACATCAGCCAACAACTACATGTGCTGGAGACAACAAGAGTCTTTCGACTACACCAGCCAACAACTACATGTGCTGGAGACAACAAGAGTCTTTCGACAGTGGTTTCAGTGATTCCCACTATCAGAGATCACCCCCAAATAATCACAGTCAGGATTTCGACAACATTTCCCCAGACAGTCAGAATTCGTGGACTCCAGTACGCAAAAGCAATCAGATCATATACCCTTCCACTTTAGTAGTAAAACTCATTATTTTGGCCTCTTCCTACCACAGTAAAAGTTCGCAACACATATTTTTTTCTTATCACGTCATCAACGAATTATTAGACGCAGGCT
This sequence comes from Arenicola marina, assembly GCA_964019135.1. Classification (NCBI taxonomy): domain Eukaryota; kingdom Metazoa; phylum Annelida; class Polychaeta; family Arenicolidae; genus Arenicola; species Arenicola marina. The sequence continues at coordinate 27,053,670 of OZ025249.1, forward strand.
TTTTAACTGTTTTCCACTCCGGGTATTGCATATGAATCACCTGTTCTGGCTCTAAGATGATATACATGAAGAAGACTTACGAGCCATGTACACCTTAATAAGCTGTTTTTATATCGATATTTCGAAACAACGCATCGCATACAAGAAAGGAAAGTTCAACAATAAAACCACATGGAAAGCAGGTATTTATTCAGCGAATGTGGCAAATATCCGTGCAAACTAAAGCCGCAGAATAACATCGTTAGTAAACAATTTGCACCCAGTGCAATCACGGACGCCAACTTAATTCCTAATTGGGGGTTTCATCTTGTGAAAGTTATCCAGATGAAAGTGGCTTTAGTTAACAAATTGTAGACTTAATTGGTTGTTAGCTGATCACTACCAAGTAGCACAGTAAGGTAGCATTCGGCAAATAACTGACCAATGAGGTGGTCGCAATGGTGCTCCTCACCGCAGTATATATATGGCGGACTACACACATTGACATTCACAATCCTATGCTAGGGAACATTAGTGCTAGATACGGATACACGCCTTCTAGTGATCAACACAAAATGGCGCTTTCTGTTGGCAGCGACAGACATCCTTCTACACGGAATCTCGTTATAAATCTCTCTGCCAACTAAGATGTCACACCGACTGCGTCACGAAAGACCTCCAACAGCTCAGTAGTCCAGCCAAAACATCCAGTCAAGCAACTCATCCTAGTCCATTAGCGGATTCGACTACACCATCCAACAACTACATGTGCTGGAGACAACAAGTATTTCGACAGTGGTTTCAGTGATTCCCACTATCAGAGATCACCCCCAAATAATCATAGTCAGGATTTCGACAACATTTCCCCAGACAGTCAGGATTCGTGGGCTTCAGTAGGCCATACAGAAATGCTGACTGGGAGGAAATTGAACTTGGAAGACGACTGGTCAGGAGGTGAAGAATGCCTGTCATGGTCGAGGGAAAACTTGTAGATCACCAGAGACGGACGTATACCCGGAGGTGTTGGACAGTCCCGATGGGGGCACGTGTAACTGCGGCTGGTGGCGGTCTGCGGCTTACGACGCCCGCCACAAAGACACCGGTCTGTTATCAGCCGATCATTGGTCTGGCTTCCCTGCTCTTGACCGGTCGGGCTCCCCTGCCCTTCACAAAACAAAAGCGAACAATTTCTCGCCCTCACTCACTCATCGATCATTACCGACGGGGCGAGATGAGTCTCGCCGGGTGAGGCAGGTCAAACGACAACTAAAGCGACCAGCAACCAAAGGCACCATATTCGTCACATTGGCTGTCATCTAACGTTAGACACGTCACATTGTCATCGGCCTAAATTTTTATCATATCATCTTCCACGTTTTGCTATCAAGACATTGTGTGCCCGTTTTTATTGATGAAACTGATATTTGTACAAATAAACGTTAAGATACGTCCATATGTGCGTGTTGTTAGGTGTTTATTATCTTGTCTGTAGCTTTTAGTTATCACAGAGAACATAGCTAACTGATGCAGACCCCGGTTTGCCTTCTGTTCATCAGTACCTACGTCACTGTAGTAGTATAAATACTATACATTATTACATCATGATATTTATCCCCTAAGTGATTACATGTAATTGATGCTGTAATGATATGGCCATAGATCTATGTCCTTGAAAGTCGCTATATCTACTACTGTTCTACTGTTCTACCGTTATTTCCGTGAATCCACAATTATTTGGATGCATACATGAATATTTGTCTTCGATACATTTAAGAAAATGACGCAAGGTTATGTATGTCCTAAAAGACTTTATTGACATTTCTAATGTCACAGCTCTACTACTATATACAACAAACCATTAAGTGCAGCATAACCGCAATAAATGCGAATCAGATAGCAGACAAGATAGCCAAGATGGCGATGATGGTGCAGCATGACAGCCAAGGATCGATGATGGAGTCGCTTAACAAGGACAGCCAAAATCACGCGTGCGTTGACTGATGAAAGCAAATAACGCGTAAGTCTCACGTCAATTTCGCGTCTGATGAAACAAAAACCGGTTATTTGTGCGTCATATAACAGCCAATGTGACGACACTAAAATGGATTTTGGTCTGGGATAAAGGCCAATGTGCCGAATCCGCTGTCAGATGCTGGTCTTTCACACGACTCTGATACCTTTTATTGCCGGTCGCTGTAGACGTTGACGTAGACGCTGAAGGTTGACCTCTCTCGCCCGGCGCGATACTTCCATCTCTGTATGTCGCGGTCGGGGGGTGAGCCAGACGCTGAGAGTGCGTGGCAGAGGAAGGAGAATGGACTGGGTGCCAACCTGACTCCAGACAATCAGGATACTCCATATCAAATTCCTCACTATGGTTACTAAGAGACGATCCAGACAGCAACACCCCCGATCCACTTGGACCATTATGAACCTTGCCCTGACGGCTCCAGCACATGTGGCTCGAGATGGAAGAAGTGGCAGTGCCTCCTGGTAGATCGGGATGATATGCCCGAGCGGACGGCTTGGTAAGCTGCTGGAGGTCCTTGGTCACACAGTTGGTGTGTCGGCGGAGCTGGCAGAGGGATTTGTAACTAGAGCCCGTGTGGAAGGAGGTCTGTCGCTGCCAACAAAAAAACGCCATCGTTTCCTCTCTCAAGTAATCGTGTGTGTACGTCTCGTAGTAATAACGGGTTATAGTGCACTGCTTAAGCAGATCTCGCCCATCGCTATATATCTGCTCAGTGGAGAACGTTTCTTCCACCCACTTTCTCATTGGCTGCTTGTCGGTTTCTGTCCCTACGCAGTAACTAACTAAGATGCGATATTCGTTACGGGGTATCATCTCATTAACTTTCGCAGGATCAAAGGGCAACTCTCGATTGATCGGGCGATGTTAGTGACAGTAACCGTGTGGTGTTGGTGTGTTGCTTACGGTTATTTCTTCAGAGCTTGACTCCTAACTAAATCGTGTATTTTGGCGTTCTCACGCGCCAAGCTCACGCCCCCCCCCCCGCCCCCGCGCCCAGCTCATGCCCCCTTCCCAAGCTGATGCCGTCGCCAGCGGACACATTCTCTATAGATTCAGAATCAGCATCAATTATTTGAGCAAGAACCAAATATTATACAATCACTTAAATATTCTCCCTTTGAGGAATCTCCATTAATACCAAGCAGGTCGCTAGCATAGGAGCCACATTACCATATCGACATGGGACAGTGTGCAGGCGCCCTTGCGAACCTGAACACTTCGATCGGTTGCACAGAACCAATAGGGCATGGGTGAGATGGACGCGTTAAAGAGAAGAATTGCAACATGAAACCGATAAGTGCAGTTTCTAACGCAAAAGCAATCAGATCATATACCCTTCCATTTTAGTAGTAAAACTCATTATTTTGGCCTCTTCCTACCAAAGTAAAAGTACGCAACATATTTTTTTTTCTTATCACGTCATCAACGAATGATTAAACGCAGGCTCTTTAACTGTTTTCCACTCCGGGTATTGCATATAAATCGCTCGTATACAAGCACCTGTTCTCGCTCTAAGATGACATACATGAAGAACACGTACGAGCCATGTACACCTTAATGAGCTGTTTTTATATTGATATCTCAAAACAACGCATCGCATACAACAAAGGAAAGTTCAACAATAAAACCACATGGAAAGCAGGTATTTATTCATCGAATGTGGCAAATATCCGTGCAAACTAAAGCCGCAGAATAACATCGTTAGTAAACAATTTACACCAAGTGCAATCACGGACGCTAACTTAATTCCTAATTGGAGGTTTCATCTTGTGAAAGTTATCCAGATGAAAGTGGCTTTAGTTAACAAATTGTAGACTTAATTGGTTGTTAGCTGATCACTACCAAGTAGCACAGTAAGGTAGCATTCGGCAAATAACTGACCAATGAGGTGGTCGCAATGGTGCTCCTCACCGCAGTATATATATGACGGACTACACACATTGACATTCACAATCCTATGCTAGGGAACATTAGTGCTAGATACGGATACACGCCTTCTAGTGATCAACACAAAATGGCGCTTTCTGTTGGCAGCGACAGACATCCTTCTACACGGAATCTCGTTATAAATCTCTCTGCCAACTAAGACGTCACACCGACTGCGTCACGAAAGACCTCAAACAGCTCAGTAGTCCAGCCAAAACATCCAGTCAAGCAACTCATCCTAGTCCATTAGCGGATTCGACTACACCATCCAACAACTACATGTGCTGGAGACAACAAGTATTTCGACAGTGGTTTCAGTGATTCCCACTATCAGAGATCACCCCCAAATAATCATAGTCAGGATTTCGACAACATTTCCCCAGACGGTCAGGATTCGTGGACTCCAGTATGGCATAGAGAGATGCTGAGTGGGAGGAGGTTGAACTTGGAAGACGACTGGTCAGGAAGTGAACAGTGCCTGTCATGGTCAGGGGACACTTGTAGATCACCAGAACCGGACGTATACCCGGAGGTGTTGGACAGTCCCGATGGGGGCACGTGTAACTGCGGCTGGTGGCGGTCTGCGGCTTACGACGCCCGCCACAAAGACACCGGTCTGTTACCAGCCGATCATTGTTCTGGCTCCCCTGCTCTTGACCGGTCGGGCTCCCCTGCCCTTCACAAACCAAAAGCAAACAATTTCTCGCCCTCACTCACTCATCGATCATTACCGACGGGGCGAGATGAGTCTCGCCGGGTGAGGCAGGTCAAACGACAACTAAAGCGACCAGCAACCAAAGGCACCAGATTCGTCACATTAGCTGTCATCTGACATCAGACACGTCACATTGGCTGTCACTCCAAGTTTTACCATATCGTTGTCTAACGTCTCGTATTATCAAGAACTTATGTGTTTGTATATTTATTTATCAATGCAAAGTGATTGTCTACACTAGTGTCAATAAACGGATAGAAAACAAGTTCATATTACTGTCTTTTTGTTCACCACAAAAACCCGTGCACATAACTCACATCAACATATTTGAGACTTTGTATTTAGTCTCTTGCTTCCAATTCAAGTTCATTGACGAAAGATCTAAAATATCTGGTTCAATGCAACATGAAGACGACAGTTTATGACATGAACCAGTTGGCCTTGCACGCTTTCACGTAGAATCATATAATTAAAGACGCAACGACAACCATTTACTTAATAGAGTGAAGTCGTTTAACAAACTACTGCCGAGGTCTTGGTAAGCCTATCAACATATGTATTGAAATGCCAGTTTTTCTAGTTGCACACACTAATCATGTTACCAGAATGAATAATAATGGAAATCATCACATCTACTTCCGCATACTGTGTTTTTATTGAGCACCAGCCGTGCCAAGACCATCTTACCTCCAGTCACTTGTCTATATTGGGCCTCTCTGAGTTGCTTAAACACTTCAACCATCAGTCTGCCAGCAGCATATAGTGGGCGGTCGGGAGGGACTTAGGCTACATATATTGCAATTATGCGGCCACCACTCTTCTTTTTATATCGCGCAGTGCAAACAATACCTCATTCTAATGGCAGGATAGTATGGCGGCCATACGGCGATGGCTGCCTGCCGCGCGTTTCATTGGCGAAAAATCTGCCTAGGTTGAACCATTACTGTATCTTATCATTTGAAGTACTCAGCACAGTATCATACTGACGTTTAATACGCATTGAAAGATAGTTGTTCCATGTTAGGGCGAACCATCGTTTCAGCACAGCTCATGTATTACTTGCACCGACCATATAACCGATAAGTGCGGTTTCTAACGCAAAAGCAATCAGATCATATACCCTTCCATTTCAGTAGTAAAACTCATTATTTTGGCCTCTTCCTACCACAGTAAAACTTCGCAACACATATTTTTTTTCTCATTACGTCATCAACGAATTATTAAACGCAGACTTTTTAACTGTTTTCCCCTCCGGGTATTGAATATGAATCGCTCGTATACAAGCACCTGTTCTCGCTCTAAGATGATATACATGAAGAACACCTACGAGCCATGTACACTTAATAAGCTGTTTTTATATTGATATTTCGAAACAACGCATCGCATCCAACAAAGGAAAGTTCAACAATAAAACCACATTGAAAGCAGGTGCTTATTCATCGAATGTGGCAAATATCTGTGTAAACTAAAAGCGCAGAATAACATCGTTAGTAAACAATTTGCACCAAGTGCAATCACGGACGCTAACTTAATTCCTAATTGGGGCTTTCATCTTGTGAAAGTTATCCAGATGAAAGTTGCTTTCGTTAACAAATTGTAGACTTAATTGGTTGTTTGCTGATCACTACCAAGTAGCACAGTAAGGTAGCATTCTGCAAATAACTGACCAATGAGGTGGTCGCAATGGTGCTCCTCACCGCAGTATATATATGGCGGACTACACACATTGACATTCACAATCCTATGCAAGCGAACATTAGTGCTAGATACGGATACACGCCTTCTAGTGATCAACACAAAATGGCGCTTTTCTGTTGGCAGCGACAGACATCCTTCTACACGGAATCTAGTTATAAATCCCTCTGCCAACTAAGACGTCACACCGACTGCGTGACGAAAGACCTCCAACAGCTCAGTAGTCCAGCCAAACCATCCAGTCAAGCAACTCATCCTAGTCCATTAGCGAATTCGACTACACCAGCCAACAACTACATGTGCTGGAGACAACGAGAGACTTTCGACAGTGGTTTCAGTGATTCTCACTATAAGAGATCACCCCCAAATAATCACAGTCAGGGATTCGACAATATTTCCCCAGACGGTCAGGATTCGTGGACTCCAGTATGGCATAGAGAGATGCTGAGTGGGAGGAGGTTGAACTTGGAAGACGACTGGTCAGGAAGTGAACAGTGCCTGTCATGATCAGGGGACACTTGTAGATCACCAGAACCGGACGTATACCCGGAGGTGTTGGACAGTCCCGATGGGGGCACGTGTAACTGCGGCTGGTGGCGGTCTGCGGCTTACGACGCCCGCCACAAAGACACCGGTCTGTTACCAGCCGATCATTGTTCTGGCTCCCCTGCTCTTGACCGGTCGGGCTCCCCTGCCCTTCACAAACCAAAAGCAAACAATTTCTCGCCCTCACTCACTCATCGATCATTACCGACGGGGCGAGATGAGTCTCGCCGGGTGAGGCAGGTCAAACGACAACTAAAGCGACCAGCAACCAAAGGCACCAGATTCGTCACATTAGCTGTCATCTGACATCAGACACGTCACATTGGCTGTCACTCCAAGTTTCACCATATCGTTGTCTAACGTCTCGTATTATCAAGAACTTATGTGTTTGTATATTTATTTATCAATGCAAAGTGATTGTCTACACTAGTGTCAATAAACGGATAGAAAACAAGTTCATATTACTGTCTTTTTGTTCACCACAAAAACCCGTGCACATAACTCACATCAACATATTTGAGACTTTGTATTTAGTCTCTTGCTTCCAATTCAAGTTCATTGACGAAAGATCTAAAATATCTGGTTCAATGCAACATGAAGACGACAGTTTATGACATGAACCAGTTGGCCTTGCACGCTTTCACGTAGAATCATATAATTAAAGACGCAACGACAACCATTTACTTAATAGAGTGAAGTCGTTTAACAAACTACTGCCGAGGTCTTGGTAAGCCTATCAACATATGTATTGAAATGCCAGTTTTTCTAGTTGCACACACTAATCATGTTACCAGAATGAATAATAATGGAAATCATCACATCTACTTCAGCATACTGTGTTTTTATTGAGCACCAGCCGTGCCAAGACCATCTTACCTCCAGTCACTTGTCTATATTGGGCCTCTCTGAGTTGCTTAAACACTTCAACCATCAGTCTGCCAGCAGCATATAGTGGGCGGTCGGGAGGGACTTAGGCTACATATATTGCAATTATGCGGCCACCACTCTTCTTTTTATATCGCGCAGTGCAAACAATACCTCATTCTAATGGCAGGATAGTATGGCGGCCATACGGCGATGGCTGCCTGCCGCGCGTTTCATTGGCGAAAAATCTGCCTAGGTTGAACCATTACTGTATCTTATCATTTGAAGTACTCAGCACAGTATCATACTGACGTTTAATACGCATTGAAAGATAGTTGTTCCATGTTAGGGCGAACCATCGTTTCAGCACAGCTCATGTATTACTTGCACCGACCATATAACCGATAAGTGCGGTTTCTAACGCAAAAGCAATCAGATCATATACCCTTCCATTTCAGTAGTAAAACTCATTATTTTGGCCTCTTCCTACCACAGTAAAACTTCGCAACACATATTTTTTTTCTCATTACGTCATCAACGAATTATTAAACGCAGACTTTTTAACTGTTTTCCCCTCCGGGTATTGCATATGAATCGCTCGTATACAAGCACCTGTTCTCGCTCTAAGATGATATACATGAAGAACACCTACGAGCCATGTACACTTAATAAGCTGTTTTTATATTGATATTTCGAAACAACGCATCGCATCCAACAAAGGAAAGTTCAACAATAAAACCACATGGAAAGCAGCTGCTTATTCAACGAATGTGGCAAATATTCCTGCAAACTAAACGCACAGAATAACATTGTTAGTAAACAATTTACACCAAGTGCAATCACGGACGCTAACTTAATTCCTAATTGGGGCTTTATTCATATTGTGAAAGTTATCCAGATGAAAGTGGCTTTCGTTAACAAATTGTAGACTTAATTTGGTTGTTTGCTGATCACTACCAAGTAGCACAGTAAGGTAGCAATCTGCAAATAACTGACCAATGAGGTGGTCGCAATGATGCTCCTCACCGCCGTATATATATGGCGGACTACACACATTGACATTCACAATCCTATGCAAGCGAACATCAGGGTTAGATACGGATACACGTCTTCTAGTGATCAACACAAAATGGCGCTTTTCTGTTGGCAGCGACAGACATCCTTCTACACGGAAGCTAGTTATAAATCCCTCTGCCAACTAAGACGTCACACCGACTGCGTCACGAAAGACCTCCAACAGCTCAGTAGTCCAGCCAAACCATCCAGTCAAGCAACTCATCCTAGTCCATTAGCGGTTTCGACTACACCAGCCAACAACTACATGTGCTGGAGACAACAAGAGTCTTTCGACAGTGGTATCAGTGATTCCCACTATCAGAGATCACCCCAAAATAATCGCAGTCAGTATTTCGACAACATTTCCCCAGACAGTCAGAATTCGTGGACTCCAGTAGGGCATACAGAGATGCTGAGTGGGAGGAGATTGAACTTGGAAGACGACTGGTCAGGAGGTGAAGAGTGCCGGTCATGGTCAGGGGACACTTGTAGATCACCAGAGCCGGACGTATACCCGGAGGTGTTGGACAGTCCCGATGGGGGCACGTGTAACTGCGGCTGGTGGCGGTCTGCGGCTTACGACGCCCGCCACGAAGACACCGGTCTGTTATCAGCCGATCATTGTTCTGGCTCCCCTGCTCTTGACCGGTCGGGCTCCCCTGCCCTTCACAAACCAAAAGCAAACAATTTCTCGCCCTCACACACTCATCGATCATTAGCGACCGGGCGAGATGAGTCTCGGCGGGTGAGGCAGGTCAAACGACAACTAAAGCGACCAGCAACCCAAGGCACCAGATTCGTCACATTAGCTGTCATCTGACATCAGACACGTCACATTGGCTGTCACTCCAAGTTTCACCATATCGTTGTCTAACGTCTCGTATTATCAAGAACTTATGTGTTTGTATATTTTTTATCAATGCAAAGTGATTGTCTACACTAGTGTCAATAAACGGATAGAAAACAAGCTCATATTACTGTCTTTATGTTCACCACAAAGACCCGTGCACATAACTCACATCAACATATTTGAGACTTTGTATTTAGTCTCTTGCTTCCGATTCAAGTTCATTGACCAAAGATCTAAAATAACTGGTTCAATGCAACATGAAGACGACGGTTTATGAGATGAACCAGTTGGCCTTGCACGCTTTCACGTAGAATTATATAATTAAAGACGCAACGACAACCATTTAGAGTGACGTCGTTTAACAAACTACTGCCGAGGTCTTGGTAAGCCTATCAACATATGCATTGAAACACCAGATTTTCGAGTCGCACACACTCATCATGTTACCAGAATGAATAATGATTGCAATCATCACCTCTACGTCCGCATACGGTGTCTTTATTGAGCACTAGCCGTGCCACGACCATCTGACCTCCTGTCACTTGTCTATATTGGGCCTCTCTAAGTTGCTTAAACACTTCAACCATCAGTCTGCCTGCAGCATATAGTGGGCGGTCGGGAGGGACTTAGGCTACATATATTGCAATTATGCGGCCACCACTCTTCTCTTTAGATCAAGCAGTGCAAACAATACCTCATTCTAATGGCAGGATAGTATGGCGGCCATACGGCGATGGCTGCCTGCCGCGCGTTTCATTGGCGAAAAATCTGTTTAACCATTACTGTATCTGATCGTTTGAAGCATTCAGCACAGTATCATATTGACGTTTAATACGCATTGCAAGGTCGTTGTTCCATGTCAGGGCGCACCATCTTCTCAGCACAGCTTGTGTATTACTTACACCCACCATATAGTGTAATAATCCATTTGGTCGGCCCTAACATGGAGACTGACGCGTTAAAGAGAAGAATTGCCACATGAAACCGATAACTGCGGTTGCTAACGCAAAAGCAATCAGATCATATACCCTTCCATTTTAGTAGTAAAACTCATTATTCTTGCCTCTTCCTACCAAAGTAAAAGTTCGCAACATATTTTTTTTTCTGATCACGTCAGCAACAATTATTAAACGCAGGCTTTTTTAACTGTTTTCCACTCCGGGTATTGCATATGAATGGCTCGTATACAAGCACCTGTTCTCGCTCTAAGATACATACATGAAGAACACGTACGAGCCATGTACACCTTAATAAGCTGTTTTTATATTGATATTTCGAAACAACGCATCGCATACAACAAGGGAAAGTTAAACAATAAAACCACATGGAAAGCAGGTGCTTATTCATCACATGTGGCAAATATCCGTGCAAACTAAAGCCGCAGAATAACATTGTTAGTAAACAATTTGCATCAAGTGCAATCACGGACGCTAACCTAATTCCTAATTGGGGCTTTCATCTTGTGAATGTTATCCAGATGTAAGTTGCTTTCGTTAACAAATTGTAGACTTAATTGGTTGTTAGCTGATCACTACCAAGTAGCACAGTAAGGTAGCATTCTGCAAATAACTGACCAATGAGGTGGTCGCAATGATGCTCCTCACCGCAGTATATATATGGCCGACTACACACATTGACATTCACAATCCTATGCAAGCGAACATCAGTGCCAGATACGGATACACGTCTTCTAGTGATCAACACAAAATGGCGCTTTTTTGTTGGCAGCGACAGACATCCTTCTACACGGAATCTAGTTATAAATCTCTCTGCCAACTAAGACTGCGTCACGAATGACCTCCAACAGTTCAGTAGTCCAGCCAAACCATCCACTCAAGCAACTCATCCTAGTCCATTAGCGGATTCGACTACACCAGCCAACAACTACATGTGCTGGAGACAACAAGATTCTTTCGACAGTGGTTTCAGTGATTCCCACGATAAGAGATCACCCCCAAATAATCACAGTCAGGATTTCGACAACATTTCCCCAGACAGTCAGAATTCGTGGACTCCAGTAGGGCATAGAGAGATGCTGACTGGGAGGAGGTTGAATTTGGAAGACGACTGGTCAGGAGGTGAAGAGTGCCTGTCATGGTCGGGGGACACTTGTAGATCACCAGAGACGGACGTATACCCGGAGATGTTGGACAGTCCCGATGGGGGCACGTGTAACTGCGGCCGGTGGCGGTCTGCGGCTTACGACGCCCGCCACAAAGACACCGGTCTGTTACCAGCCGATCATTGTTCTGGCTCCCCTGCTCTTGACCGGTCGGGCTCCCCTGCCCTTCACAAACCAAAAGCAAACAATTTCTCGCCCTCACTCACTCTTCGATCATTACCGACGGGGCGAGATGAGTCTCGCCGGGTGAGGCAGGTCAAACGACAACTAAAGCGACCAGCAACCAAAGGCGCCATATTCGTCACATTGGGTGTCATCTAACGTTAGACACGTTACATTGTCATCGGCCTAAAATGTTATCATATCATCTTCCATGTTTTGCTATCAAGACATTATGTGCCCGTATTTATTGATGAAGCTGATATTTGTACAAATAAACGTTAGGATAAGTCCATATGCGCCTGTTGTTAGGTTGTTATTATCTTGTCTTTAGCTTGTAGTTATCACAGAGAACTAACAGCTAACTGATGCAGACCCCAGTTTGCCTTCTGTTCAATAGTACCTACGTCACTGTAGTAGTATAAATACTATAAACTATTACATCATGATATTTATCCCCTAAGTGATTACATGTAGTTGATGCTGTAATGATATGGCCATAAATCTATGTCCTTGAAAGTCTTTGTATGTATGTTTATTCAGTACTTTGGCTGGCCTCCAGCCCTGGTACAAATTACAAAAGCATTCAACACAAAAAAAACAACAACACAACAATCCAAGTCAATAATCATCTCATCCACATTAATACCCCTGTTGTTCCCTTCTGCTAAATGCGGCAATAATAAACTTACAGATTCCGTATAGAGTTTTCTCGTCGGTTGCGCACATAAGTCGGATAAAATTTTCTTTTGATGAGTATTTGTAAAAGCTCTTATTGATATATTTCTCCCTAATATCTGTATAAAGCTGACACTTAAACATGAAGTGGAATTGGGTGTCAATTTCGTCGATACAAAATCTCTGACAATATGGACACAATCTTTCTTCTCTGGGTATATTAAGTTGTCTGCCTCTCTCAATCATAGGTTTACCGCTACTACATCTGAACCAGCTATACACCTTTCTTAACCTTGCACTCGTTACCACTGATAGATATCTCTCAGGGTTTAAAAGGGTTTTATACAGACAATATTCACCAGCTAGTTTCATATTTTCACACGCATTTACATACCAATTTTGCGATAAAACATCTGTTAATCTCTGCTTAACTTCCCTCATGAAGTACAGATGGTCCCCAACCTCTTGACTTAACCAGACAAAACCAAATCCGTATTTAAAAAGCCAATTCTTCACTTGCGATGCCCAGTTCTTTTTTGTTCTGCCTACACTATCATCGCTACATAACATTGTATAGGTGGCCTTGGTCAGTCTATCTTGTGGCATGTGCAGTAATTTGACCCAATATTTGATGACTTTAATTTCACAGTGAAAGCGTACCGGCAATCGCCCTAACTCACCAATAACTGCAGCATTTGACGTGGACCTGCTGGTCCCAGTATATATTTACAAAAATTTACATGTACATTTTCTATATAGCCGATACATTCCAGTCCCCAGATTTCCGCTCCGTACGTAATAATAGGTAGGGTCATGGTATCAAAGAGGTTTAACATTAAACTCGGCTCCAAGCCACCACATTGATAATCTAAGCTTTTAATCGATGCCGTCACCTTCACTGCTTGATCTGCTCTGCGCTTCTGTGTGGCAGTCCAAACCATTTTCGGCGTCATTATTATTCCCAGGTAATTATAAAACGAGACACTTTGTATAGGTTGTCCAGATAAAGTCCACCTTTCATTATTTCGCAGTGGGCCTCCATTCCTAAACACCATTACTTTGGTTTTGCTCATATTTACCGCCATGCCCCATTTTTCACAGTATTCCTCTAAGGTATGTATAGTTGCTTGCAGCCTACCGACGGTGTCCGCAAGGTTAGAGAGATCGTCAGCATACATCAATGCAACCAAGTTCGGGAACGTTTTGTCTACAAATACACCATTACAGTTATTGCGGATCAGCATGTCAAAATACTCATTCACAAACAGGATAAAGAGGAGCGGGCTGAGGAGACAGCCCTGTCGAGTACCTAGCGTACAGGTAAAAAAATCAGTCAGGCGATTGCGGCACTGAACACACGATCTAAGTTTGCCATATAAAGACATAAGCACCCTAAGGGTTCTTCCATGTAGGCCTTCTGATATTAATCTGTGCCATAGATGACTATGTGGGACCTGGTCGAAAGCTTTGCTGAAATCTACATATAGGCAATAGAAACGACCCCCTGGTTTACTTAAATATTTATGAATGACTGCCTGCAAGACATACACTTGATCAATAGTTGATCTCCCGTGCCTGAATCCAGACTGACACTCTGATAGCTTATCGTTAGCTTCGGCCCAGTCAATTAGTCTAGTGCTTAGGATCTTCATAAAGACTTTGCTTGTGGCCGCTAGTAGAGATATCCCTCTGTAATTACCCGGGTTTTCACACGAAAACTTGAAAGTCGCTATATCTACTACTGTTCTAAAATTACTTCCACCGTGCATACTAAACCGTTATTTCCGTGAATCCACAATTATTCGGGTGCATACATGAATATTTGTCTTCGATACATTTAAAGTTGCATGTGGAGCTCTTTCCCGCCAAAACTAAAGATGTTAACATACAAATAAGAATCAGTTCTTGAATCATTCAAGATTTCTTTTGTCTATACTCCACCCATGCTAGACTGCCAGATAGCGTTTCTTAGCCTTGCCCGTGATATCAATTTACCACAAGTTTTCATTTTAGTGGTAAACGTCATCAGTTTGTGTGGTTCGCGATGCTTTGGTATAAGTAGCAGTGCCGCGACAGAGTTCTGTGGTGTCCGGGGATAGACACGTTTGCCACACCACAACCGAAACGGCGATATTTATCAGGTTTCTGAATTTATAAAATGAAACACTCGAGTTTTCTGCAATTTTTGATATAAACTTCGCCTGGGCTTAGTTTTGGCGGGGAAGAACTCGACATGCAACTTTAAGAAAACGACGCAAGGTTATGTATGTCCTAAAAGACTTTATTGACATTTCTAATGTCACAGCTTTACTACTATATACAAAAAACCATTAAGTGCAGCATAACCGCAATAAATACGAATCAGATAGCAGACAAGATAGCCAAGATGGCGATGATGGTGTAGCATGACAGCCAAGGATCGATGATGGAGTCGCTTAACAAGGACAGCCAAAATCACGCGTGCGCTGACTGATGAAAGCAAATAACGCGTAAGTCTCACGTCAATTTCGCGTCTGATGAAACAAAAAACGGTTATTTGTGCGTCATATAACAGCCAATGTGACGACACTAAAATGGATTTTGGTCTGGGATAAAGGCCAATGTGCCGAATCCGCTGTCAGATGCTGGTCTTTCACACGACTCTGATACCGTTTATTGCCGGTCGCTGTAGACGTTGACGTAGACGCTGAAGGTTGATCTCTCTCGCCCGGCGCGATACTTCCATCTCTGTATGTCGCGGTCGGAGGGTGAGCCAGACGCTGAGAGTGCGTGGCAGAGGATGGAGAATGGACAGGGTGCCAACCTGACTCCAGACAATCAGGATACTCCATATCAAATTCCTCACTATGGTTACTAAGAGACGATCCAGACAGCAACACCCCCGATCCACTTGGACCATTATGAACCTTGCCCTGACGGCTCCAGCACATGTGGCTCGAGATGGAAGAAGTGGCAGTGCCTCCTGGCAGATCGGGATGATATGCCCGAGCGGACGGCTTGGTAAGCTGCTGGAGGTCCTTGGTCACACAGTTGGTGTGTCGGCGGAGCTGGCAGAGGGATTTGTAACTAGATCCCGTGTGGAAGGAGGTCTGTCGCTGCCAACAAAAAAACGCCATCGTTTCCTCTCTCAAGTAATCGTGAGTGTAGGTCTCGTAGTAATAACGGGTTATAGTGCACTGCTTAAGCAGATCTCGCCCTTCGCTATATATCTGCTCAGTGGAAAACATTTCTTCCACCCGCTTTCTCATTGGCTGCTTGTCGGTTGCTGTCCTTATGCAGTAACTATCAAGCTGACAAGATGTGATATTTGTTACGGGGTATCATCTCATTAACTTTCGCAGGATCAAAGAGCAACTCTTATTGATCGGGCAATGTTAGTGACAGTAACCGTGTGGTGTTAGTGTGTTGCTTACGGTTATATCTTTAGAGCTTGCGTCTTAACTAAATCGTGTATTTTGGCGTTCTCACGCGCCCAACTCACGCCCCCCCCCCTTCCCTCTCCCCCCCCCCCCCGACCCCTGCGCCCAGCTCATGCCCCCTTCCCAAGCTGATGCCGTCGCCAGCGGACACATTCTCTATAGATTCAGAATCAGCATCAATTATTTGAGCAAGAACCAAATAATATACAAACAAGAATGCAACCAAGCAGGTCGCTAGCATAGGAGCCACATTACCATATCGACAGGGGGCAGTGTGCAGGCGCCCTTGCGAACCTGAACACTTGGATCGGTTGCACAGAACCGCGTAGACTACGGATCATGCCAAAGGCAACCACTAAATCACAAACAAGCCTCACGTAAGTCTTAACGTTCGACAGTGATACAGCGGTAGTGTGCCATGGATTTAGTGTATGTTTCCTAACATAAAATACGTGCACATAGTTCCATCTCTGATTGGAGTTACAAATACATTATAATAGAAAAACATTGCACAACGCATCGATAGGCTTGAATCATAGCAAGCTTTCGTTTGATGATGTATTATGAGAACACACCTACACCGAACTGACGGAATTAATGGTAAATACCAGAACACTTACCGATGGCGAGACAGATTCCTAGAGATATGGCTTCGTTTTTCACGCCAATCCTCCACAGCGTTTCATGCCGTAATACAATTCCAAAGACTCCACCCAAGATAGGACCCTGACAAAAGAAAGCAGGAGAAAAACAATGTAAATTTCAACACGAGATATAGTTTTGCAAATATTCTCCAATCTCGAAGGTTATGTGTCGCGTGACGGGCACGCCAGAGATGCCCCAAGTATGGTTTGCGAAGTGGAACACATAATCACATTACCACACTCGTTTTTTCACACAGGGTTCCCTGCGTCTGAGTACCATTGGCAGGTAAACGACAACATTAGGAGTTCATACATGATTAGGTGAGGCATATAACATGGTTACAGTACTTACCATAATTGGAGACACCAGCATACTCGCCACTAGGACGACAGAGCTATTTTCCGCCAGTGCTATACTGGCGATGATGCTGAAAACGATGGTGAGACAAAATCAGCAAATATGGGAAAATCATACGTTTTTCTGATAACATAACCACCATAAATATTTAACAAAATATATACCGGGCATGTAACTATGACGCCTTGCACATTTGTAGGAAATACAGGTAAATTTGGTATCATTGGATTCAGGCCAATTGCGATATAGTATATGACATCACTGTATGGTTGTATGCCGATGTAGAACCATTACCTTGCCAAAATCACGAAAAGGAGGTAATCAAATGTGAGCAAGGAACTGGACCTTACACCTTCGATCACCTGTAATTCAAAGAAACGGTCACAATATTCAGTAAATTGTCGATGAATGTAGTAATCTTACCATCATTACGGATTACGTGGGCGTATCATTGTTTCTGAGAATACATCACATACACGTTACAACCTCATATACCTGGTATTAATATATGTAATTTACTTTAAATTAAAATCAGTGATACTCTGAACTTCTAACAAGCTGTGCAATACAGGAAGCATGTGCATTCTTTGCATTCCTTGACATGTACACATATATTAATGGGTAAAAAAACTGCTGCACGATTTACCTCATTAACGATGATTTGAGACTTGATTGACTGTGTAAACTGCACGTTAACCGACGGTAGTTTTTTCTTTTCTGTGTCTTCTTTGTATGTCTCATGGACCTTGGCAGGAAATACACTGAAAGAGGATTGCAGTTGCTTAAACATATTTGTATTTTGCAAATGGAAAGCAGACAAAGCCTATACAAATTCCTCTTGCTACACCAGTGTAGTGAAAATAAACGTCAACTACAGAACATTAAACATAATCCTAGCATAACTGGTGGATAATTTATGTGTAATCCACCCTAGTAAGAACGTGTTAAGCTAGAGGTATTCAACTAATACAATTTCTCTAACTGTACCTCTAGCTGTTTAATATCTAAACATACCGGTAATTACACAAAAACTGCCTGCACTAAGGGGGTGGCTATTCCATGTCATATTGTATCGCTTCAATGGGAGAATCGTTAGTTCTGATAGCAGAAAATGTCAACAGGAGGGTCCACTGAGGGTCGGGCCTAGAAATATAACAGCGGTGCCATGACCAGACATGTACGTCAGCAGATGTAAGGTTTATCACGTACGAATCTCGACTGAAAGAGACGTTGTTCAGTCACTCGTTGAAGCCAACATGACGACATCACCTTGACAATGTCACTATGTCTACACCCCTCAAACGATGCAGCCCTAACGACGTCACCCAGCATCATGACGAAACCACCCTGTCAATGCCACCATGACATATATGTAATATTATTACCTTATAGATGTATTATGTATTCTGCCTATTCCAAATTCAGTCATTCTTCGAAGGATTTGGTCACATCTTGCAGATGGTACAATGAAAGATATCTGTAGAAATAAATATATATACATGTAAAATTGATAGCATCCAAACAATAAATTAATATTGTGTTTTTAACTTCATTTTATATCAGTACTGCTGAGCATAGAATCAATGGCTACAAAATGATTATAATATCTTGTCAAATATGCTTTCTGTTATTTCTTAAAAATAATAGTAATTGAAAGAAACTAATATAGTTTTTATATGAACCTGATAACATTCTTTATCTTCAGATAATTTCCAGACATCATTGGTTAATCCCAATTCCTCCAAAACGATTTCAGTCGCCTGTAATAGAAAAAAATTAATATCATATGCCGTCATTTATGTATGTTTTGGAACACCCAAAAAAATAATTACAAACTTGGGTTTACCAAAACATACGGTAAAAAATTTGATTAATTTTCAAGCTGTTCCAAAACTTTGATACATTTTTTTTGGGAGGGGGGAATGGGGGGAGTAAAGGGTAGGGGTTTGTACGGTTAGTCAGTCCAACACCTCCCATAGCCGTAGCCACTACAATTAAGATGTGTGTACCAGGCATGGTAGGGTAGGGTTTGTATGGTCACCCAGTCAAATGGCCCACAGTATATGGCTTCTTTGCTTCCCTTCAAGATCGGTCGAGAAGGAGGGGGAGGATGGAGGTCTCTCTTGTTGTAGTGAATCAATTGAGAGATTTCAATGTTATATATCTTATATCTTCATGGCTGTCACCTAATAAGATAGATAAATTTACAAAAAATTAAGGCATACTAAAACATTGATACAAAAAATTACCCACTATCTGTATTGTACTAAAACATACAGCCCCTAAAAATTATATTTTTTTTCTAAAATTGTGTGTGCACCAAAACTTAGGTATATTTTTGATGTTCCAAAACATACGTAAATGATAGTAAATGACGGTAATCAAGATTACTAATTACTAAGCAATAATTCATATGCCCTGATATTTCAGATATTTTTATTATTATTATATATCTATTTAAAGGTAATGATCTATTATTAAAGCTGATAATATTAATAAATATATATTAAAATGACAGATTTTGATGAGTATAGAGTATTGATGAGGGAATTGATTACATGAAAAATAAATGAAAAAATGGTACCTCAGTAAAAGCAAATTCTTCCACAATGAGGCTTCCCTCTTGTTCAAAGTGTGATGGTGAACCAAGCTCAAACAATGGCCTGTCAACAGTGTTCTTTATTTTCACACTTCCTTTTGTGGGTTTCTCTTCATCATTAATTATACAACTTGCATTGAGGGGTAGGTCAATTTCACTGCTCTTGGTCAATGTTCCCCTCCTAGATTGTGATATTGAGGGTGTTTCACTATCATCTTTTTGGGAATCATCTATGAGGTCAGTAATCAAAGCCGATGCTTTGTCTTTCGCGGTTGGCGATATTTCACTTTGAGATTGAGGTGTATCAGGTGTATTCGACAACAAGGGTGTGGTAACATCCTGTTCAACTGCTTCAAATACTTCATCTTCAGCTTGACTCTCTGTCAAAGCATCGCCATTCCCATCTTTTGTACTTGGCAACTGCCCGTTTTCAGTTTTACGGGAGACAGATGGTTGTATACTGCTATTTCCTTGTGAGTTTCCCTGCAAAGCAGGAATATACAGCAAAAACAACACAGCCATCCAGAGGAGGTTACAACCGCTGCAGCGCCCCCTATATTTTCAAAGATATATACGGCGCACGAACGAGTTTTGGGTGCGCCTTAAATTCGCCAGAAAACCTCGACATGAATATTCATGCTTGTTACGTCACCAGCATCCCGCCTCATCAATATTCATTGTGACCCTTAAATCGGCGTGCCCAGCAGCGCTATTTAAAGCACAACAAGGTGTTTCCCCTGACTCTGACAAGCGGAAAGGGGTTTCAGATCATACGCAACCGCAACATCTGCTACAAACTTATCAAATCATGTTTCCCACATGAAATATAGACATAGGAGACAACATTCTCTCCACCACAGATTCTGACTGTACTATAGTATAGGGCTACTGACAAGACAGAGTGGCCAGAACTCAGCCTCAGCCCCAATGGCGGTGTAGGAATTTGCGACCCGTGGGGGGGGGGTGCACGGAAAACCCGACTTTTACAGTGTATGTTCAAGTTCCTAAGTGGGGGGGGGGGGGGGGTGCAACCCCCCTAACCTGCCCCTGGTGGTGGTAGGAGAGGTTTATTAGGGGAGGGGGGGGGGGGGGAGGAGCACAGGCGGATCTAAGGGGGGCATGGGGTTGCAACCCTCCTTTTAGGGTATACATGTATAACACAATTTTTGTTCACAAGTTTTTTTATTGCAGCATGTTTCTATGGTTAATAACGAATGACAATCAATTTTTAGACATTATACGTAATAAGAGTGTGCGTGCATGGTAAAGATTGATGTTATATACTGTAGTGGAACCGTAGTGGGGCGTTAGCGTGTCTGGTAATATTGGTAACCCGTGGGGATAGAAGTCCAGCGAGGCAGGTCGCCCAGTGCGCGGATCGGAGTGGGGTGGAAGTGACCACTGGATGGGGCTAGGGTGGTCCCCGGGCGCAGGAAGGAGGTGGAGCGGGCCCCAACCACTTGAGGGCGAGACCCGCCACAACATCTGCGGGGTGGGGTGGGGGGGGGTGGCATATCTGTAGCGGGAACACACACCGAGCATGACACCAGGGCCCGTAAGTTCAAACTGCCGGGGCATAAATATGTCGCCCCGCTCCATGCTAATGTCCTATTCTAGGGCGAATTATTTTGCCCTTGGTGTTTCGAACTTACGGGCCCTGGCCAGGGGAGAGGCCAGGGCGTCCCAGGGTGTGGGGCGGGCCCTGCACGGGTTAAATGTAGCGGGATGTGACCAGGGTACTCCCGAGGGACGGGGAGGAATTCTGAAGGTGCCGGGGTGTAGGGGGGACCTATAAAAGAAGCGGGGTAAGATGAGCGGAGGAGGAACTAGTGGGATTCACGAAAAAGAATAGGCAGATAGAGAATATCAGAGACAAAGAGTTGTAAATAGAAAATATACTTTTTACAACTCTTAGATACGTTGCTACATCTCTTTGCTAAAAGTGGTGTCGTGAGCGAGAAGTGGCCGACGTCGAAACCTCGCAACACATTGACAGCATACATGACCGGGTTGGACTCTAAATTGTTAGTATACATCAATACGGTTCATCGCCGAGTGCAGACGCCGCCAGTTTGAGTGGCATGGAGGAAGCGGCGATAGAGGGCGGTCCTATCGGGCGACACCTCCGACAGCGGAACTTGGCAGACGAGTGCTTCGGCATTCTAAAATAAGATGGTTTTATTTTGTCGCGTACTTGCTTAAGAGTGCCATGTGATAGACGAATGGACCAGGCCGTATTAACAGCGTAATTGACAAGGCGGGCATTAACCAAAATATGTGTACACTAAGACACATTTTTACTGGGTACTTGTTACTATTGCATGCCGCATAACAGTAATCTGCAACATCCTCAGCGGCAGCAGCAGCAGATGTCAAGATCAGGCCCCACGCGGGCACAACTTCTACGCCGGCCGCCATATGTGCTGACCGGGCAGCAATGAATATTGATGAAGCGTGACGCGCTAGTGACGTAACAGTCATGGATATTAATGTCGAGATTTTCTGGCGAATTTAAGGCGCACCCGAGTTTTGAGTCAGTTTGCAAGATGTCGGCAGGCGGAGCGGACAACAAAGTTGGAGAGAATTGTTTCAAGTGGTACGGTGAAAAAGAGTGTGTTGGAGAGGAATTCTTCATTCCTTGTCAACTTGTGTGTTAC
Organism: Arenicola marina; assembly: GCA_964019135.1. NCBI lineage: Eukaryota > Metazoa > Annelida > Polychaeta > Arenicolidae > Arenicola > Arenicola marina. Next base: position 27,075,969 of record OZ025249.1, read on the forward strand.
AATTATGCTCTCAGTTGTATCAAAAGGCGAATATGGGATGAATTTAGTTGTGTTTTTTGCTTCCATGTTGTAAAAATCCCCATTATCGCTCGCTTCGCTTCATAGCGACTTGGGCCGCTGGCCTCCTGGGCCAGGCTGCTGGCCACTCTCACCTCGGCCCAAGTCGCTATGCTACGGCCGGGCCATATTCCACCACGGGGCACTAAATATATCTACTGACACTCCTACTCCTAGTCCCTGGAGACCCACCCTCTGTATTTATCCATGGTCAATTCTGGTAGAATACCTTATATAATTTTAGTTTACGCCAATATTGACTGCTGGAAATTTGACCGTCAGCCAGGTTGGGGGGTGAAGTTTGTGTTGGGTATGGGTTGGGGGGTTGGTCCATGTTAGAGGGGTTAGAGGTATGCCCAGATGAAGAGGCATTGAAATAACTGGTTGTTATCATTAATCAGGTGAAAAATGGCAGTTGGGGTAAGCAATGGGAGAGGGCGTCACTGGATAGTGGCGTCAGTCTCAGCGACATCAGTCCCAGCTGTGGGAATACAGGGTTGGGCATCCCAGGGTCTGATGAGCTGGCTGCCTGCCTTGAGTAGCGAGGCAGGATCCCATTCTCCAGCCCAATTTGAGGTCTACACCCCCGTCCCCTCCACACATCCAAAGTCAGATCATCCAGCAGTCAAAACAAAATTCTGTCAAAGTGTGCCTAAAACCCTGAAATTTTTATTTATACCATTTCATATATGAAAACCCAAAATTATGCCAACTTTTGAAATTCCCCTGTCCAGCATATCTGGATCCGACCCTGCCGTCCTGCTACTTTGGCAGAGGGGTAGAGGTAGATATGATAAAATATAAAAATATTTTACTTTTAGATCACCGGTACTCAATAACTCATTATTGAATACTACTAGTAATCATTTATTTAAAATATTAATTAAAGCATCTTGTATACTGGTATAATATTGCGCTATTACCACTGAATTTTTTTGTTAATTTTGGAAACTAACTTAAAAGTTTAAATCTTGGATCCAAGGAGACTTTTAAGACATGAATCCCAATATGTTGTGCTATCATAAAGGAATATCCATTTTATTTGTGAGTACTATTAAAAATGATTTAAAGTGTGGTCTGATGTGATGCAGATAACCTGAGCTTTTGAATTTACCTGGACAATTAGAAAAAATTATTGTGACTATTTTTGTTTGAGGCTTTTGGTATTCCATTATACTTTTGTATTTGACTTTAACGTAAGATTTAGTATCTCGCACATTTTAATTGAATGTTGCTTTTGTTGGAAGCCCTTTGCATTTGGTTGGTTGACCATTGTGTTGACTGTGGGTTCAACTCCCACCTGGGTTTTACATAGCAGCTTCATAAAAGTGTGCATATATATATGAAAACCTGTGTATATGTTGCATCTGACAACAAAACATATGACACTTCATAAATGTAGTCATTTCTGGCTGAATAATCTAGTCCTGCATCTTAAGTGTATTTTATGAAATGTGTATGAAATAAAAAGGCACTTGTATATGACATTTATATTATTACAAGAAAGAACCAATGTACATATTTTCAGCTAAGTTTTCCATAACAGGTCTTCATTGATATTTAGGTTTATATGTATAATATAGCAGGTACATTTTTTTTCCAAATGCACTTACACCAAAATATGCACTGTGTTCCACCTGGATTCATAAGGGAGCTTGTCTGGTTGGTTGACATACCTTGTGTGAATAGTGTCATATTTATCAAGTAAATTAGCTATGGGCTAAATTTCCTGAGAATGACACATGAGCAAAGCAAGGGCAACACTCGAGAGCATGGTTTGTTTATCTCAACACCTGGGTCATTTACATCAATATTCTGTTTGGTATGTGAACAGAGGCACAGAGTGGTGGCATAACAGAGGCAACAGGCATTTTATATATATCCCTATATACAATCTGCCAATACAATTTGCACCCCTTCAAACAATGAACTATTCTTCGCTGCTATAATCGTAAAGCAGTCACTCAGCCAAATGCTCCTCGTAAATTTCACTTAGCCATATAGAAACATTGCATCAGTGTGGTGGTAAGGAGGGGGGGGGGAGGAGGGGGTGTTAGGGTGGTAACGGGTATTTCTATTTCCACAGAAATACAAAATGAGGGAAATAATTCTTCATGAATTGGGAATGGGCTATTAGTTGACCATGATGCTTAAGGATTTTCAGTTTTCGTCAACTGGAAATTTTAATCTTAAATAGTCCTGAATCATAAACTGGCCACTTTATATAGCCAGCATCGACCCTTTAATTTTATTGTGACCTGGGATTAAAGATATTTATTTTTTGTGATCAGGGAGCATGACCCCCACCCACCCTCTGTGGTCAAAGGCAGGGTAACAGCTAGTGCTAAATCACTCCGTATGCCCCTTGTATGGAGTGATTTAGCACTAGGTAACAGCTTGAGAGGCACTATTTTCCGCCCAAACAGTCATCCACTTCCAACGGCAATCACTCCATTAATCGTGGAGCGCTTACGAGCGCTTTTACATTTTAAGAAAGAAGACATGACAGGCTATAAATGGAGTGAGTTTCATTGCTAGCGCTTATTTCGTTAAGATGTGCGAGGCCTTGACATTTCACTCAAAAACAGACTTTATGAACCAGCCGACAGGAGGGATCTGTCAAATGTTTGAAATTAGTTTTTTTATTGAAACAGACGATGTCAGTACCAATTGTACATATATCCATCAACATTGAAGCATAGAAAGACTTAATCGACATTTTAATATTATAAATGCTTCACGGTGGCTGTTTACTAAGCTTTTACTTGTACGGGCCGCTTCAAAAATTTACCTCACTTTTCTCCTTTGTTTACAGCACCCTATTATCGCCCGGTATAGGTGGCGCTGCTGCGGTTGTAACCTCCTCTGCAGCCATCTTCGTCAGGGAAGTCCATGGAATCCCTTTTGATGACGTCATTATGGAACGTCTCTTATGGAAGGCAATTAAATGACATCCGCCTTTAGCGGTTTATATTTTTTTGTCTTTTCATGCCACCATCTACTTTTCGGTCAATCTTTGAAAATAAAATAAATATTTCTTATATTCAGCAATAGTTTTTGAGAGAACAAACTGCCAACGGGTTTGCCAAAGCCAAGGCCAAGGGTAAAAATTGTTTGCCAAAACTGTTTTAATGGTGTGATACATCAAGGCGCATAGTTACCATTTGATGTTACAGGTTGAAACAAGTCTTGCCAATCGGCTCTTTTTCTATGTACATGTATCATAAACGAACAGTAATAACGACCAATCACCCGTCTTTATATGCGACCCATCTCATCTCATAGTTTGTTTTCCAGAGGTACGAGTTAACTATAATGTAACTTCAATATTAACCCCTTCTTACGGGGTACCCATATTATCGCCCATGTAAACAGGTGACAGATTGTCTATCTTCCATGTTAGAACCCACGAAATGTATTCTTGTAGTAAGCGTTAGGTGTGGGTAATACGTGAGCTATGCTGAAATAATGGTTAGCCCTTACATGGAAGAACGACCTGACAGATGCCCCACAAATGTCAGGGTTAAGGTTAGCCTCCCTTCCGGCCTGTATTTCTCATGGGGGTTTTAAAAAAGAATTGTCCCATATAGGTATTCTGATTTATCAGAAGACACATTGGGGCTAAATATCACAGTTCCATATAGATCTAGTTCAATCTTTTACAGCTTTAGCTATCAAATTCTTCTAAACCCCTCGAAAAAGATGTTTCACTTATTTACCTGGCATCATTTATCTGTGTATGTATTTGCGAGATGTTTTACGGAGCACCAACATCCTTTCAGGGTGCCATAGTTATTTTGGGTGCTGCTGTTGTCCTGTTTAACTACTATAGTGTAAAAGTACAAAACTGACAGCATACTCTAATGGGCAGTTATATGTTAAAGTATGGGAACTAAATTGCATTTACAGGTACTAGCATACAGCTTTTTATGTAAAGCTTACCTGGTATAGATAAACCACGAAACAGACTCCATTTCGTGAAACGTAGCAAGAATAGGTGGAGTTGTTGCAAGTATTAACTGATGTTCAACTGATTTAGCAATGCCAGATGGCGCCACTGCAGATATTGTTAATGCATGGATTTAGCAATGCCAGTTGGCACCACTGCAGATATTGTTATCAACAAATAAGATGGCGGATGGTGAAAGACATTACTACGAAATGTTTGAGTTTCCCCTTTCCCCAATGGATATACATATTTTTCAATTGGATAGCATATAATACTTTGTGGTTTATAACGTTACACTACCATTACCACCAATACAGCCACCAACCACTTCGTTTCACTTGGTCTTGCGCTGTTTCGCCTATTCCTGCTCTGTTTCGTGAAAACAGAGTCCGTTTTGTGGTTTGCCCATACTGAAGCTTACCTATTGATCTACCCACCCTCTCCGCTACCATGCATGGAAGCCATGAATGCATCTGTCTGTTGTCTGTTAATTAACTGACTGTATCTACTTTAATGAATAGGCGACTATGAGCCTCAGATCCAGCATCCTTCCAACTTATAGGCATCAGTTCCCATGCTCACCGACCATGCAATGTCACTCAAGATACTCAAGTTGGTAATATTTTAAAGGAGTTGTATTAGTTTCTAGGCATATCAAATGTCAGTCACAACTTGCTGGTGGGACCTGCATTTATTGTTTATGTCTGGGCTGCCTGACTGACCACCTCTCTCTGTACCACCGCTATGTGATGCACATTTCTCCACTTCTCTTCTCTCCATCAGAGCTGGTTGACAGACAGTAATCCCCATTCCTACCCCTGCCCACTCTATCCCATCAGAGGAGGGCCATTCCTCTCAGCTGGCCAAGAGCCTGCTGTGATGGAGAGGCTAAGTTTGTGACACCTCCTCCCACTCCCCTTCCTTCTTGACTGATCTCCCCTTACACTTGTGCCAGGCTTTGTTTGACAGGAAGCAAGGAATGGCCAGATACTGTGGGCCAGTTGTTTGACAGAAAGCAAGGGATGGCCAGATGCTGTGGGCCAGTTGAATGGCTGACCTTGCCCCACCCTACCCCTTACATGCATCCTGTGTTGGCTAAAGCGACTATCCTTTTTTTGTGCCATATTTTTTGGTACATCCAAGTTTGTAACTATTTTCAGGGTGTTCCAAAACATACATAAATGATGGTATGTAAACTTTAAACATGATAAAAAGTGATCAATGTGCTAGCTTGGTAGGTATACAATCCATTTCCCTGTTGTTTTCATAGGTAACACCTTGTTAGGTAAACAATCCATTTCCCTGTTTTTTGCATAGGTAACAAATTTTTTTGTCCTGTTATCTTCAATACAGATGTAATATCCTCCTGTACCATGCATGATTGTCAGTGAAGATGTGAAATCCATTAATTGTCTAATTTTCTTCAGTAAAGATCTACAAATCATTTATCCTGTTATATTTAGTGAAAATATACACTCCTATAGTATTTTAATTGTCTCATTTTCTTCAGTGCAGACGCAATCTATCATCATCAGTGCAGATGTACAATCATGCAGTGAAGCCAGTTCCTATTCTGTTGCACACTGTAGTGTTTTTAGGACAGAGGAATGGTCTCAGTTTTGCCTCATATTTGTATGACAACAATTAAATGCTTGACTGACAATAGATATATATATATACAGTATGCAGACTTGTTAATCATTTACATGCATAGATTGATGCATATACATGCATGGATGGATGCATATCTCATTAATGATGCTGCCTTGTCCAATCAACTCATATCACGTAGCCCTGGCTGGTTTCAGCAGATGTGCATGAAAATGTTTCTGTGAAGCCTTTGTGTTCATATGGAAATGCTGGTCGCAAAACATGCATGGGGACTGGTTGGTTCCAGTTGTGACATGCAGAAGTATCCTCCCATGCACAGTTGTCCCACTATATAAAATAAATGATCTAGACCCTCTCTACTGCATGTGTTCGTACAGTGTCATTTTGGTAGATGCAGGGGCGATCCTGTATACCATGTACACCGGCAAGTCTTGAAGGTCACCTCACTGATTACACTTGTCTATAGGTGTCAACCAACATTTTATGTGTCAATAGCAGGCGTCTGTGAGAACCGAAAACGTCTGACTGCCCAAAACAGCCAGGATCATGACTTTCACGCATGTAGCTTAATGCACAGTTAGATACCGATATTTGTCCAAGCGCAACATGAGCATCACAGAATAAATATATCCCAAGAACCATGACCAGATTTCTTGTCATGTGCGTGGTCCCGACCTTGTTTTAATGGGTAGAGCTATGTCCGAAGAGTGTGACAAATCCCATAAAGAGCAAAGAGGCCAATGCTGTAAAGTACTGCTCACTGTTTTTTCCTAGCCGCAGACTACCCTTTTTTTCTGGCTTTTTTATGCACCGCCCCCACACTCAAACTCACCCCCCCCCCCCCCCTCCTCCCCGCCGGCTCAATGCCGGCCAGACCTGTGGCTCAGAAGAGGTCATCTTTGGACAGGGACAGGAGACAGACGAACAACAGCGACTCTAGATTTGTCTATGAATGCAAGGCCGGCTACCTGGCCCTGGACGATGAAAACTCAATGTTGTTTGTGCATCGCTATGTCTAAGAGCTATACAAAACGATCGTATCGCGGTTTTCATATCGGCGGAATGTGTAGGATTAATTGCAACGGCGAATGGAACTGTTCTTATCTATATATAAGACGTTTTGGGTAGTCGGACGTTTTCGTCGTCAGATCGTTATGACCGAACTAATGAGTCATCCAGGGTCATCTTGCACTACAGCCCCCCGGGCCCCCCTCTCAACTGACTAGGCCTGCTGGCATACAGGCAGTGAGATCACATGATAAATAGAGCGAATTCGAGCGTTCATTATACTCTAGTTGCGGAAGTTCTGTTACACATAGACCTCCATCTAGTTGACGTAAAAGCGAACTTTAATTAATACAACATGGCGTACATCCGGTCCACAAGCCAAGGAAATCCGAGCGTATGTGATCTGAGCGGGGTACCGGTATGTACCACCAATCTGACCTGGAACAAATGTTTAATGACGTCATTCTGGAGTACGGACCACGCCCATCTGACCTGAGAAACAAGTTTGGTGACGTCATTATATTGAGTATGTACAACCCATCTGACCTTGGAACCATGTTTGACGACGTCACTGTGCTCAGTATCTGTACCACCCATCTGGCCTCGGAAGACATGTATGGTGACATTTGATTCTGGAATATCTACCTCCTATGTGATATAACAAACGGTGATAGGTTGTATAGCTGCGTGTCACCCCCGCAGGCATTTGCAAACTACACGTGACTCACATTAAGGGGCCTACCCGACGCTGTGTGTCTGATATAACTGAAGCCATGGGCTTAGCAATGATCGAGAGGACGCTATAGCCATTCATAGATGTACCTGGCGGCTATATACGCTTATTGGTATAGTGGCGGCGTCGTGTCACTTTGTAACGGTAACACGCTATAATATTGTCCTTACATTATGAATAGCGCGGACGGCACTGCCTGTGTGGATGCTGCGGCGACGGGGACGTCTGGGTGGGTAGACTGCCGACTCCTCTATGGCATTGCGTGGAATCGTGCAGGATTAAATCCTATCTACCATACAAGGCAGGGAGGAGCCGTCCCTGCAGCACGAATGAGCTGCATGCATATCCCATATCGGTGTTGTTGCCATTTTGTCCGTGAGCTACTGGGACTAATTAGACGTGCTGCCCATGCATAATTCATTCGCGCCCGGGATGGTTTCGTGTCTGAGTCATGCGTGAAGTCTTGTATCCCTGAAAGGCATTGGTGAAGCACTGAAAGGCATTGATACATGTTTTCTTTCATCAATGCTTTGGATCTCTGCAATATATAGTGCGCTAAATGATACGTTAATATTAAGATAGATCTTTCGCGATGCCTTGGAAACCACTTTGTTGTGGGGTAGGTAGTCTTTGAATATCGTCTCTTGCCTTGGAGACGTGGCGAGTGTATACACTCATTAACGACACGTATGTCGGATAATTAGGATAATGCCTTTATTCTAGGGTTATGAAAATTATGCAATTACATGCATCTCAATTTTGTCTCCATTCTATGTTTCTTCGCTTTCAAATAATCTGTTTGGTAAAGCTGAAATTCGTTTTCGATTATCGATTATCGCTGTCTCCTCCATTGGACATGTCTCCAGCCATCAGATTATCGCTCTCTCCTGCTTGGGAATTGTCTACCAGACATCAAATTATCCTCCTCTCCGCCTCTGAAATTGTCTACCAGACATCAGATTATCGTCTCTCTCTCCAGGGGGAAATGTCCAGCAGCAAACGGCCGACCTTGGCCAGACCTGTGGCTCAGAAGAGGTCATCCTTGGACAGGGACAGGAGACAGACGGACAACGGCGACTCCAGATTTGTCTATGAATGCAAGGCCGGCTACCTTGCCCTGTACGATGACCTCAGTGATAACATCACCAGTAGACAGGAGCTTGCGCAAGGTTTGAACAGTAATCTTACCTAATATGTCTCTGCTTGTGGTTTGTCTATCTTTCTCTTTCCGCTAATAAAATCATTTACACAGCCAGTCTATTATAAAGCCTCTGAAATCTGATGTGATCTATGCACATATTAACTATTAGACAAGTGTGAATACGGGATAGTATATGTCGTGGAGGACACATTTGGTTCAACATTACTGTGCTGGCTTTGTAACTTGCAACCGTATTCGTGAAAATGTAGTTTTGTGAGAAAAAAAAAGTGGAACATGACGTATCACGTCGTCGTTATGTTTTATCATTCAGCATTACAGCAGACCGGACGGAATCCGACGAAGAAGCTTCTTGACAAGTACTGGAGATCCAGCGCCGGTGGGTCTTGTCAATCTGTACACAATGTTTACATGGGTTACAAAATAAAAAGTGCGTAGTTCCGTTTCGAAGGAGAAGAAAAGAAGAACGAGATGTTGAATGACTATTTTTTTTTACTAAATAACTAACATTTTTCAGCGGTCATTTTGGCGTTTTAAGAAGACATTAAAGAATTTTCACCCGAAAGAATTTAGTGCTGATGAATGGTTTATCATTCTTGCGACCAGGTTCCATATCGTTTGACGACTTTGCTGAGATATGCCGAAAGGAACCGGCCACATCTGAAGAGGATTTGTTAAAAGCTTTCCGCAAGATGGACGTTAACGGCGATGGGTACATCTCCAACAAAGAGCTGAAGAAAGTCCTCACATCTGTAAGTTCGAACATGCTGTTCTTCCTACCAAACTATGTTTCTAGTCCATGCCATCAAGAATAAAAATTCATATCGGTAGGTGAGCCTCTTTTACTGAATAATATCCTTCTAATTAACATTTTGAACGAGCTCACTGATATCAAATACGCATGTCAATGGCCACCGTAGTTAGTATTTTTTATTATTATATGCATTTATGCATTAATACGTCGTATCTGCGTCACTGCCGTATGACCATGGACATGTCCTTAATAATGGATATTTCTTAAGTGCTATATGGATGCATATTCGTGTACTTCCTATGCCAGTTCCTTGAATATTATTATCAATTCATCTGGCGCTGTGACCATGATTGGATTCTCCAGAAAGGGGAAAAGATGACCATGTCCGAGGTGGAAGCTATCATCGATGAGGTGGATGAGAACCGAGACGGGCGATTGGATTACAAAGAGGTATGAGGTGATGTGATGCACGCACCAGTGGGGCGAGGAACAGGAGGCATTCACGGATATACAGCAACGGTTCCTCAACGGTGACCTTCATTTCTAGTAGATATTGAAGTAGCATTTAAACTTGTCACGATGTTTGAAACAATTGCTGACAATGTACAACCACCATATGTGCAGGGTGTCAAATTCCTATTTCATTCTTATTTTTTCCTATTTTTCTGAAGTGCTCCTATTTATTCCTATTTTCTTTGAAAATTTCTGATTTTTTTTCAATTTTCTCAGGTTCATGCCGTAATTATTTTCACTTTTGTCTGAATTTATCTCTCAGGAGTTATCAAGCAACTTATAACTTCTTTTACAAGAAGAATAATACATTACATTTGGGTATATCAGAATTTCTCCTTCCCCATTGTCATACAGGGGATGCACATATTGTTACTGACAGAAGTTGAAAATTCTAGGTCTTCATCAAAATATGAATGATCATGAGTTTTATGAAATCTGAGATTTTGCGGATACGTCACATGACGTCACCATGACGTCACTTCCGGTACATTAAAAAAAATTAAAGTCAAAAATCGCAAGTGTCGCCATCTTGTGGCAAATGAGGTCTTATTTTTGTCTGTAACATAAAAAGACTATGTTCCCAGCTTACTTCCGGAATATTCTCTACGGGACTTTCCATGTAAAAAACGTCAATCCTTTATCATTACAGTCCCTTTTTGTCGCATAATTCAGAAGTGCCTTTCTCAAACAGTACCAAAATAATTTACGTATTGTAAGATGGTACCCAGCAGCAATTGTCAATTGCCTGTGAAATTCGACCCGGAAATGACGTCACATGATTTTGTTGAAATTTGGCTAATGGTGAAAGATGGGAATTTTTGGTGCAACCAGGGGCTCCCACGGGCGTCCTATGCAATCCAGCATTCCATGCTTGCAGCTGTGGATGGATAGTACTGAGATGAGCCTTCAACTGTAAAGCGACATAACCCTATAACTTTTCGGTGTATAGTCGAAAACGTTTAACTTCGGACCCTATGGGGAAAATAAAGCTTCATTCAATATGACGTACTTCCGGTTAAGCGATTTCACTTGCCTTCACCATAGTGGGAGATGTTGACGAGTACAAAAGACCTAGGGCACGCATACGGCGAACGCGTGTCCGTTTAGCTTTCGAATTCCGTTTACATGGCAACGGAGCGTTAGCCCAACGATAAAGTATACACATTCTGGCTAAATTGGTAAATTCGTCGAAAATCGGGAACACAAACTAGAGCTGAGATCTTTACGGGACGTAGTAGGACTGAACTATTACGACTGAACAATATCTGAAAACGCCTCTGCTTAAAATTAGCAGAGTTGGCTCAGTCTGGTGATGCTGTCAGTACTTTTAGCGTATATAGGGCTGTCTTGTTTTACTGCCTCCAACATATGTATCTGTCTGCGAAGCCCAGTTTTTTGTTTCACCAGCTAAATTGGTGTACATTCATGTCATAGGCTAACTTGACTAATCTATTTTGGGCAGTTCCATGAGCTTGAGCCAATATGTTATCATTCGAATTTTATTAGTCAATGTTAGGTAAATGTACGCTATGACACAATCAACCAGTATAAGAAACAGTTTTAAGTTTGGGGGCAGATCGTTATGACAAATGTTCGTTCAGATAGAGTTTCTTTGTATTCAGTTTATATTTAAAAGTTTGAATGAAACAAGGTGGATTGGGATGGCTATTAGGGGTTTTATCCATCAGTTACTTAAGTGTTTTTTTTTATTATTCAGATACTCCTATTTTTGCCCTATTTGTTTGTGGATGTTCCCATTTTTGTCCTATTTTTTAGCTCCTCTGTTTCCTATTTTCCTATTTCCTAAGTATCATTATCAACTTGACACCCTGCATGTGGCACTTAGCGATGACTGGCCACTACATCATAGTGAGGATATCGGTTGTTGTCTTGATGGAACATGTTCGATGTTAACCATCGTTATACTACGCGACTTTCCTTGTTTCTTACCTACCGCAGGACACTTTTGTCTACTCAATGGTAGGGATGTAAGAGTGTCCACGTTTGGTGTCTTACCATGAATTATTGGTTCCCATGCACCAGCACGCAGTTCCTGTTGGTCACATTAAGTTGCCGTGGTACAGATGAGCGGGTGACTGTGTTACATTTTACGTTAGTATGCCGCATGTGTAAATCTTCACCCGCATAGCTGTCGACGGTTCAGGCTGATCGGATGTAGCTTATGTTTACCCAAATTCCGCCTAGAACACTATGGTATCTGCCCATAGAATCAAAGCATTTGTAAATGCTACAGTATTATCGTTTTTTTGTTGTTATCTATTTTTAACAAAATAGCGAGATGGAGACTTAAAGGCTTAACATGCCCGTAAACCTCAATCGATTGATTGATTGATTCTATTTATTTCCTCAATTTGTTGGAGAGTTACATCAACATCAACTTACATCAACATTAACTTTATTAAACACAATTTAACCTAACAGGCTTACTGTTATATATCTAGCTTAGTTGGTCATTATCTGTGTTTCCGCAACAGTTTCACTACCAAAGTGTCCAGGTTTACTTTTGCGCAGTTATCATGGTTACGCGGAAATCCTGTTCGGTTGCTTCACCACATAGCTGGACCCTATGCGCTGAGACGCATGTCTTGCAGTCAAATGCTATATCAGCTTCCTGGCCTGCGGGCATGCCAAGTTAACATTAAAGTATTGTTGGAGTATGTGTTGTGTCGCAGCTACTGTGTTAACTTCATTAAGGTGACGCTGAAGCATGCATTTGAAACACAGACAGTCCGCGCATGTATCCTCATTTCATAGTTTGATATCGTTAATGGTATTAGTATATGTAATGCTGAAGAGTTTTTAGATAACATGCAGCAACTGATATGCGTATCACTTAGGTGACAGTTAAATATGTGCAAAATCTTCTGAAATTAAGCTGTAATATTCCCGTATATTTGTCATGTAATTGTGTATATTAGTTATCAGCTTTATCATATAGTAATTTTTTTGAACTTCTAATACAGCTGTGCATTTCAATCATTTAGATGTATATTGCCATCTCAGGTATATCCATAATGACTCATCGTTACCCTTTCCGCCGTCCACAGTTTTGTAAGATGGTTCTCAGCACCCAGAATGAGTGTCGTCAGCTTGCCATGAAACACATGGAGACCAAGATGAAAAAAGGAAGCAAGCCTCCACTTTCCAAGTCTAGTCTGATGTCACCCAGACCTGCTTCTGGTAAACGCCCATGTCCATTCACGTCACCAGGGTCAAATCAGCCAAATATTAGTTTTTTTCGCTATCTTATATGTTCTTTGATCTCTTTCCTTGTCCCAATTGGTTCAATGTAAAACCTCTCTATTTGATAAGATTATATGATATATCTGTCCGTATTTTTATTTCACTGTCTAGCGTAATGATTTTTCTTTAAAAAAAAACAGCTACCCAAACTATGTGTTTATTAAAATACATGAAGGGTAGAAATGTTATGTGTTCTCTCTCTGACGTAACATGAGAGCCATAATTGAATTATTTTATCTAGCTCCTTCTACGTTAATAGCTAGCGTGATGTGATGTCATAAGTATATGAAGCATGCGCATGCCTATATGTTTACGTCGTAAAAGTTACTTTCTTTGAAATGTCTACAGGGGAGTCTCTCACTTTGGTTAATTTTTTGCGTCTTGTGTCTTTGGTTTTCCGTTTATTACGTGGCCGACAGAGCCTGAGTGTTCCTTGGATGCTGAGGAGGTTAAGGATGAGGAGAGTGGAGAGGAGGAGGGGCAGAATGGTGAGGCTGGGCATATTGACCGTGTGGCCCGATGTGATGCTACAGCCCTTGTGTTCTCACTATATTAGCTGTGACGTCACCGCATTAGCCTGCATCAGTTGCGTCATATCCTGTTTTCTCTATTCCAAAAACCAAATTGCTTTTTAACGGCCCTATGAGGCTTGTGCGCTATATAGGATTGCCACTTCAAGTAAAGATTGGCCTATTATTTGCGAGAAAAAAATTGAATTAAAGTTCGCTGCATGAAAACACATAATAATGTCCATTGATGCTTGCTTAAGTTCTTGAGGTTCTACTGACTTGACGTGTGGCTTTTGACTAATTTGTGTGGCAGAGGTTTCAAGTATGTGTTTGTCAACTCACGAACTGTCAGGTGCCGGCCTTGATATGTTGCTCAATGATCTCCTTCACAGCTTGGTGTCTTAATATGTCCTACATAATAGGCGAAATAACGATGTCTACTGTCTCACCGAGCGCTGCCTCATGTTCTGCAATTGTCACTTTCGTCGGGAAAAGTTGCTTCAAGTCTGCTTACCTCAGTGCTATATTGCTTGTTGTCGTGGTTATATGGTGGCAGGTTTGTTAAGGTTGCACTTCAAACATGCATTTCTGTGACGTCACAATGTCTACCCCAGATCACGCCAAAAGGGAAAGTGTTTCTTGAATGTGCAGGCACTGTCATTTGCGTTTCTTCAACGTCCTACCTGCCAAGTCCGTGTCTCACTGATAATTGTTACGACAAAGCCTTTAGCGTCAGACGAGTGTTGTATTACAAAAGTAACGAGTACTTGCGCACATTCTGCCTTGAATGATATCGCACCTGCTTTGTGTAGTAGCCTCGAGCCTGAACAACTACCTAAACCGGAAAACCCACAGGTGATGGAAAACCGGAAAATGCAAATGACTAATCCGGGATGGTTTTTGGTGCTAGGTAAATGCGATCACTTGATGCCATCTTTTGTAACACACATAGTCGGCTGTCGAAGAAAGACACCTACATGCCGCGCAAGGATAAATGAGCAATATCTCTCTTCATGTTAATTGTACAAGGAGATTAATTCCACTTAAGGTATATATATGCAAAGGGGTACATGTGTTGGAATGAACACCAAACGCCTTTCCAGTGAAGTATCTGCAGTTAACCGAGGAAGAGTGAGGGAGTTATATTGCTTTTCATATATATGTACAATGACGACCATGTTACCGGAAGGCTGACTTAATGTTATGCTATAACTATGGCTACGTTAGGCTACTGCCTCTTGGTGCCAACAGGGGATCTGTGTATGTTATGCTATAACTATGGCTACGTTAGGCTACTGCCTCTTGGTGCCAACAGGGGCTCTGTGTATGTCATACTATAACTATGGCTACGTTAGGCTACTGCCTCTTGGTGCCAACAGGGGATCTGTGTATGTTATGCTATAACTATGGCTACGTTAGGCTACTGCCTCTTGGCGCCAACTGGGGATCTGTGTGTGCGGTGAATATTGAGAGGTCATTACCAGTTATATTCATCTGATGTGAGATCACGAGGTCGCCGGTCCTGGGTACCTGGTGCTCGTTAACTTGCTGGGGAGGAGGGATAGATTAGGGGGTTGAGGGACTCTTACAGGTCATGGGTTCTTAGCAACCTTAGCACTTTTATCTAGGGCATGTTTTTTTTCAACTGCCTTTCTTTGCGTCTTGGTGGTGGAGTTGGGGGGGGTGTCTTTGCCAAATTCTGGCGTTATACGCACAAAAGTGGCTTAAACTGAAGCATTTATGTTGTCGCTTGGTGAGGGGATTTATCGTATGCGTAACAGTATATATTTTAACACTGTTTCGTGTTAAAGTAGGTGATTTGGTAGATACATTATTTAAGAAATCTGTAAATAAGGATACCTGACCCACTATTGTAACTTCTATTCTAATATCTAAAAAAAAAATTCTTCTGTGTAAAATGTCTGTGACCGACGCTTTGCTTGGGTCGCATATGTTCGTACCTTATCTCTCATCTGCTAATCTCCCACACGTTGACCGTTATTATGGCGAGGTTTGCGACGTCATTTCCGCCTTCCCGCTGACCCCCGTGACGTGTATGTTGCAGTGTTGAGTGAGGACGATGACAGCGGAGATGATATCATTATTGGGGGTTCTCTCACCGCTGTCTCTAGCTCTCTCGTCAGGGCGGGTAAGCAATACTTCTGGGCCTGTACAGAACGCTTCCGGCTCGTTTGACCTGCTTATCAACGTGAATCAACTCACATTGTACAGGGAGCTGTGGAAGTGTGACTATATTAGACAGTCTCGCTACGTAGCCGCGAAAATCCCATGTGTGACGCCATGCAAATAGTAAAGGCACGGAATGCCCTTGAAGCATCAGTTTGAGACCTACAGTACGTGCATGACCTTCGTCTGTGCGTCTGCTTGCTTAATCAAGTTTTTAGCCGCTTGGTGATTTGATTGGCAAGTTTCCAATGTCAATCAATTGCTCACTGATAAGCATGAAACCAGCGCCTTGATTTCCTTCGGGCTTTCCATAGCCGGATTTGAAAAAAAAAAAAAGGAAAATTAACACGACAATTTTTTTTTCAAATCGGGCTAGTGCATTATAATCATTTTGGTTATTGTACCAGTAGCATGATTAAATGGTTGAAGACCTAAACCCCTTATTTTGCATCGCTTTCCACAACGTTGATGACAGCTTTTGTAAACTAATTCCCTGGACACTTGGTACCACGACGGAGACCATCTCGAGCTCATGCATTGTACAATGATTTAAGCGATGTGGCTTCCACTATTTAATATATATTTTACTTTCAATATTTTAAGGTTGTAATTACCTTACGGCGGGATCGGTAGCAATGCTTACCCTTCAGCAAGACAGACCATGGGACATGTTATCTATCATATTAAATTTACTTACTTTATACCTAAACAGATCTCTTCTATATTTGATGAGGGTTATATCTCTCAACTATCTCAACTTTACATATGTAAGATTTTGTCTGTTTTGAAGTTAAATTGTGTCGTTCTAGTCGAAACTATTAATCTCTTCTTAATGGTACGTGTCGTAATGTAAAAATATTATGCGAGGGTTAGGTCGCGCTCTTCCCTTTTTAATGTCGTTTTCTTAATAGTAAAGGGACCATATCATCTTATTAATAGCCATACATTATTTGTAGCTCGTGGTATAGAAATACATAGCAATGAACGGTAATCGGTTGGTCTACAGTGCAGTTTGTGTATAAGATTTCGCAAACGCTTACACTAGCTTGTGTTGTGTTTGGCTAATTTGTGTTGTTCATAATTTAGTTTGGCTTGTCTACTAACATCGGAATTTACTTAATTCTACGTTGTCGTTCGTTTAGTATAACTGAAGTTTGGAATTCTCACTGTTTGTAGCACATTTGTCATTGCACGTGTTCCACCTTCCAGGCCTTGCACCCTCCAGTTACCCTGTTCCAAAGCCCCGACGAAACCACCTGACAAATAGCTTGCAGTCCGGTCAAGGTCAGCGACATAAATGCTGAAGGTCGCCATGGCAGCGACCTTAACTGCGTTCGTCAATGCCCGCTATCATTTCATGTTTATTCTTAGGACGCCTTCATTGACAGTGTAATCTTTACGCTGCAATCTAGCCAATGATATATGGTGATTTGTAGATAACCCTTTTCATTCTTAAGGAAATACCATACCAGTTAACGACATTTAAGGATTATGACTTGCCATTTATGTCACAATATAGTCACGAATAATTTCTCATTACCCTTTGTTCCATTTAATTTAAAGGCATCCATTCTTATTGAATAAGCATTTCAGCTGGAGGTGCGAATTACGTAGTCAACCTATTTATAATCATATATACTGATGATCTCTTTTGTTGTGTTTTTGTTTCAGCTCCGCTACTCATATTTTGCCTCATTAAAACTTAAGCTGCTATTTGACGGTCTCTGTGTAAATGTTCTGTCTCAGGGAGTCTTGGTCGCTCAGCCGTGTCCCCTCGATCCAAGGATAGGATTATATCCCCGGTGGCAAACAAAGACCTTAGACTGCAGAAGCCAAAGAACCTTAGGGTGAGACTTAAGACATATAGAGTGGCTTGGGCGACGACTGAGTAGAGCCTGCACGCGAACTATCAGTTCGCGAGATCACACTCGATCATAACGACACGTTCCTTAAGTCTAACCTGCGCACACGCGCGAGAGATTGTTTGATTTATCAGAAGTATGTGCGCCAGGTCAGATTTGGTGCAGTGTCAACCAGAACCAGACATGCGTACTGCATCTTCCGACTTGGGCTTGATGAAAATCTCTCAATGTCGTAATATATATCAACTACATTCGGTTTGCAGATCATCTGGCTTCATCTGCTTCTATCTTATCTGAGTGTTTTTTTTCTTACTTTGCAGGATTGGCGCCAGAAACTTATAAAAGGATGTTTCTTCATTGAGGAAGACAGCAGCATCTTTGGTCACCAGTATACCCTGGACTTACCGCGGGATTCTACCCTTTGGATCACCATAGAACCCTACTCGCTGAGACCTGGAGGTGAGTAAGTCGAGTGTTTGGATGACCATCGAACCCTACTCGCTGAGACCTGGAGGTGAGTGAGTCGAGTGTTTGGATGACCATAGAACCCTACTCACTGAGACCTGGAGGTGAGTGAGTCGTGTGTTTGGATGACCATAGAACCCTACTCACTGAGACCTGGAGGTGAGTGAGTCGAGTGCTTGGATGACCATAGAACCCTACTCACTGAGACCTGGAGGTGAGTGAGTCGTGTGTTTGGATGACCATAGAACCCTACTCACTGAGACCTGGAGGTGAGTGAGTCGAGTGTTTGGATGACCATAGAACCCTACTCACTGAGACCTGGAGGTGAGTGAGTCGTGTGTTTGGATGACCATAGAACCCTACTCACTGAGACCTGGAGGTGAGTGAGTCGAGTGTTTGGATGACCATAGAACCCTACTCACTGAGACCTGGAGGTGAGTGAGTCGTGTGTTTGGATGACCATAGAACCCTACTCACTGAGACCTGGAGGTGAGTGAGTCGAGTGTTTGGATGACCATAGAACCCTACTCGCTGAGACCTGGAGGTGAGTGAGTCGAGTGTTTGGATGACCATAGAACCCTACTCGCTGAGACCTGGAGGTGAGTGAGTCGTGTGTTTGGATGACCATAGAACCCTACTCACTGAGACCTGGAGGTGAGTGAGTCGAGTGTTTGGATGACCATAGAACCCTACTCACTGAGACCTGGAGGTGAGTGAGTCGTGTGTTTGGATGACCATAGAACCCTACTCACTGAGACCTGGAGGTGAGTGAGTCGAGTGTTTGGATGACCATAGAACCCTACTCGCTGAGACCTGGAGGTGAGTGAGTCGAGTGTTTGGATGACCATAGAACCCTACTCGCTGAGACCTGGAGGTGAGTAAGTCGAGTGTTTGGATGACCATAGAACCCTACTCGCTGAGACCTGGAGGTTAGTGAGTCGAGTGTTTGGATGACCATAGAACCCTACTCGCTGAGACCTGGAGGTGAGTGAGTCGAGTGTTTGGATGAGCATAGAACCCTACTCGCTGAGACCTGGAGGTGAGTGTGTCGAGTGTTTGGATGAGCATAGGACCCTACTCGCTGAGACCTGGAGGTGAGTGAGTCGAGTGTTTGGATGACCATAGAACCCTACTCGCTGAGACCTAGAGGTGAGTGAGTCGAGTGTTTGGATGACCATAGAACCCTACTCGCTGAGACCTGGAGGTGAGTGAGTCGAGTGTTTGGATGACCATAGAACCCTACTCGCTGAGACCTGGAGGTGAGTGAGTCGAGTGTTTGGATGACCATAGAACCCTACTCGCTGAGACCTGGAGGTGAGTGAGTCGAGTGTTTGGATCACCATAGAACCCTACTCGCTGAGACCTGGAGGTGAGTGAGTCGAGTGTTTGGATGACCATAAAACCCTACTCGCTGAGACCTGGAGGTGAGTGAGTCGAGTGCTTGGATGACCATAGAACTCTACTCGCTGAGACCTGGAGGTGAGGGAGTCGAGTGTTTGGATGACCATAGAACCCTACTCGCTGAGACCTGGAGGTGAGTGAGTCGAGTGTTTGGATGACCATAGAACCCTACTCGCTGAGACCTGGAGGTGAGTGAGTCGAGTGTTTGGATGACCATAGAACCCTACTCGCTGAGACCTGGAGGTGAGTGAGTCGAGTGCTTGGATGACCATAGAACCCTACTCGCTGAGACCTGGAGGTGAGTGAGTCGAGTGTTTGGATCACCATAGAACCCTACTCGCTGAGACCTGGAGGTGAGTGAGTCGAGTGTTTAGATGACCATAGAACCCTACTCGCTGAGACCTGGAGGTGAGTTAGTCGAGTGTTTGGATGACCATAGAACCCTACTCGCTGAGACCTGGAGGTGAGTGAGTCGAGTGTTTGGATGACCATATAACCCTACTCGCTGAGACCTGGAGGTGAGTGAGTCGAGTGTTTGGATGACCATAGAACCCTACTCGCTGAGACCTGGAGGTGAGTGAGTCGAGTGTTTGGATCACCATAGAACCCTACTCACTGAGACCTGGAGGTGAGTGAGTCGAGTGTTTGGATCACCATAGAACCCTACTCGCTGAGACCTGGAGGTGAGTGAGTCGAGTGCTTGGATGACCATAGAACCCTACTCACTGAGACCTGGAGGTGAGTGAGTCGAGTGTTTGGATGACCATAGAACCCTACTCACTGAGACCTGGAGGTGAGTGAGTCGAGTGTTTGGATCACCATAGAACCCTACTCGCTGAGACGTGGAGGTGAGTGAGTCGAGTGCTTGGATGACCATAGAACCCTACTCGCTGAGACCTGGAGGTGAGTGAGTCGAGTGTTTGGATGACCATAGAACCCTACTCACTGAGACCTGGAGGTGAGTGAGTCGAGTGTTTGAATCACAATAGAACCCTACTCGCTGAGACCTGGAGGTGAGTGAGTCGAGTGTTTGGATGACCATAGAACCCTACTCACTGAGACCTGGAGGTGAGTGAGTCGAGTGTTTGGATGACCATAGAACCCTACTCGCTGAGACCTGAAGGTGAGTGAGTCGAGTGTTTGGATGACCATAGAACCCTACTCGCTGAGACCTTGAGGTGAGTGAGTCGAGTGTTTGGATGACCATAGAACCCTACTCGCTGAGACCTGGAGGTGAGTGAGTCAAGTGTTTGGATGACCATAGAACCCTACTCGCTGAGACCTGGAGGTGAGTGAGTCGAGTGTTTGGATGACCATAGAACCCTACTCGCTGAGACCTGGAGGTGAGTGAGTCGAGTGCTTGGATGACCATAGAACCCTACTCGCTGAGACCTGGAGGTGAGTGAGTCGAGTGTTTGGATGACCAGAGAACCCTACTCGCTGAGACCTGGAGGTGAGTGTGTCGAGTGTTTGGATGACCATAGAACCCTACTCGCTGAGACCTGGAGGTTAGTGAGTCGAGTGTTTGGATGACCATAGAACCCTACTCGCTGAGACCTGGAGGTGAGTGAGTCGAGTGTTTGGATGACCATAGAACCCTACTCGCTGAGACCTGGAGGTGAGTGAGTCGAGTGTTTGGATGACCATAGAACCCTACTCGCTGAGACCTGGAGGTGAGTGAGTCGAGTGTTTGGATGACCATAGAACCCTACTCGCTGAGACCTGGAGGTGAGTGAGTCGAGTGTTTGGATGACCATAGAACCCTACTCGCTGAGACCTGGAGGTGAGTGAGTCGAGTGTTTGGATGACCATAGAACCCTACTCGCTGAGACCTGGAGGTTAGTGAGTCGAGTGTTTAGATGACCATAGAACCCTACTCGCTGAGACCTGGAGGTGAGTGAGTCGAGTGTTTGGATGACCATAGAACCCTACTCGCTGAGACCTGGAGGTGAGTGAGTCGAGTGTTTGGATGACCATATAACCCTACTCGCTGAGACCTGGAGGTGAGTGAGTCGAGTGTTTGGATGACCATAGAACCCTACTCGCTGAGACCTGGAGGTGAGTGAGTCGAGTGTTTGGATGACCATAGAACCCTACTCGCTGAGACCTGGAGGTGAGTGAGTCGAGTGTTTGGATGAGCATAGAACCCTACTCGCTGAGACCTGGAGGTGAGTGAGTCGAGTGTTTGGATGACCATAGAACCCTACTCGCTGAGACCTGGAGGTGAGTGAGTCGAGTGTTTGGATGACCATAGAACCCTACTCGCTGAGACCTGGAGGTGAGTGAGTCGAGTGTTTGGATGACCATAGAACCCTACTCGCTGAGACCTGGAGGTGAGTGAGTCGAGTGTTTGGATGACCATAGAACCCTACTCGCTGAGACCTGGAGGTGAGTGAGTCGAGTGTTTGGATGACCAGAGAACCCTACTCGCTGAGACCTGGAGGTGAGTGAGTCGAGTGTTTGGATGACCATAGAACCCTACTCGCTGAGACCTGGAGGTGAGTGAGTCGAGTGTTTGGATCACCATAGAACCCTACTCGCTGAGACCTGGAGGTGAGTGAGTCGAGTGTTTGGATGACCATAGAACCCTACTCGCTGAGACCTGGAGGTGAGTGAGTCGAGTGTTTGGATGACCATAGAACCCTACTCGCTGAGACCTGGAGGTGAGTGAGTCGAGTGTTTGGATCACCATAGAACCCTACTCGCTGAGACCTGGAGGTGAGTGAGTCGAGTGTTTGGATGAGCATAGAACCCTACTCGCTGAGACCTGGAGGTGAGTGAGTCGAGTGTTTGGATGACCATAGAACCCTACTCGCTGAGACCTGGAGGTGAGTGAGTCGAGTGTTTGGATGACCATAGAACCCTACTCGCTGAGACCTGGAGGTGAGTGAGTCGAGTGTTTGGATGACCAGAGAACCCTACTCGCTGAGACCTGGAGGTGAGTGAGTCGAGTGTTTGGATGAGCATAGAACCCTACTCGCTGAGACCTGGAGGTGAGTGAGTCGAGTGTTTGGATCACCATAGAACCCTACTCGCTGAGACCTGGAGGTGAGTGTGTCGAGTGTTTGGATGACCATAGAACCCTACTCGCTGAGACCTGGAGGTGAGTGAGTCGAGTGTTTGGATGACCATAGAACCCTACTCGCTGAGACCTGGAGGTGAGTGAGTCGAGTGTTTGGATGACCATAGAACCCTACTCGCTGAGACCTGGAGGTGAGTGAGTCGAGTGTTTGGATGACCATAGAACCCTACTCGCTGAGACCTGGAGGTGAGTGAGTCGATCGAGTGTACACCAACATTATCATTTATAAAATCTATTGGAGAATCCTCGTGTTGTCTTACTGTGTGAATGTTAACTCTGTACCACATAGATGTGTTATATGTTAACTGGGAAGAAAGGCAGCGATGTCTTAATTTGTATGACTAGTACAGTAAGAAATCGACACTTTTCCACATGAGAAGGACCAATGTGTCCCAATAGTGTGGCTTGACAACATGCCCTGTTATTAATTCATACAATATGTGTTCTTATACACGGTGAACTGAAATACATAATTTATGCTGAAGTCATTTGAATTTGTTCTCTGGGAACATATTGCTGAATGAGTGACATTGTTTGACTTTATTTGCAGCCGACTTGCCGAGCTCCAAGGAAGCTGCTCACGCCCCAATCGACACCATGTTGTTTATCTTGCGGAGAGACAAGTCCCTGGTCACGTTCACAGAGCAACGTGATGCCAAGGGGGTGAGGCACAGATAATTTCATAATATAACTCCCCGCTGTGGTCATGTCTGTGTGGTCGCATGATAAAAATCCCATATCCTTCTTCGCAAAGAATAGGGCGTTACCCCCGGGGACATGGCTTCACTTTCCCTTCCTTCTCCCATTGACGCAATATGACCAGAATGGGTTAGAGCGTCCTGAATATACAACCAACTTCTATTATAACTTTATATATGCTGATATTTGTTGTCACTGTTTCCTCCTTTACTAGCTGTCCTGTCAGTGCCATATTTGTTTTATTCCTTCGTCATTTTCTCGCGGTTCCATATTGAGGCCAGAGTGTGTTTAACATATCAAGCGTATCATGTTTCTGAACGTTTGCCAAAATCGAATATTGACTCGTTCGTCAGCAAATTAATTGGATAACGATAACATGATATCTAGACAATATGTATAGTTCTCACATGAACATTTTCTTTTAAGAGGCATAATTTGTTTTTAATTGATTGACATAACGGATGTTTCCAACAATGTATTGAGATGTAAATTCACATGCTATCTCGCCGTTTATACATGCCTCAGTGTATAATCGAAGGCCTAACCCATGCACAGTGGCCATTGTGTCCACCGAATATCCCAGGTCTTTCTGTAAGTATTCAGAATCACGAGCAATGTGTTTTCGGTTGTAACGGATAGCGTTACGGCGTCCGCTGTGACCTTGAGCGCGGCACCTACCTGCTGATTCCATTCTCCACCGGATGTCGCCTGAGGCAGCGCAAGTCTGAGCCCAGCGTCGAGACCAAGCTGGTGCGGAAGAAAGAGGACGGCTTTGTCCTCACCAAGGCATTCAAGTGAGTCTCGATGCTCAGTGCCTGTGACAGACGGCAGGATAATTGTCCCTTTCAGTATATGCTTTGTAACAGTTACGACATATTTTCGATTATCTTAATGTTCAATTACCGAAAGTTTTTCTCATTCCCCGACCGGTACTTTCATATATTTGCTTGAAAAATTGGATTTTGGTAATTTGAGTACTTTTACATAAAGATGTCGATGAGTCCTACGTGAGTGATTGTGAAACGGCAAGAAGTTATTATCGATACATTGAGACGTTAACGAGCATTTCAATAAAAATCGGATCTCTACCTGTAACTACATGTCGTATTCGTCACATCAGAGAGGGGGCCTCCCTGGTGTAGTGGTTAGCGCACTAGACCGCAGATCAATAGGTCCTGGGTTCGAATCCGGGCTCGGGCACCTAATCTGGGGCATGTTTCATTCCTTCATCCTTCATCGTCTCGGGAGGTTCCTTGGCCCAATTTAGCCTGTATGTGCACAAAAGTGGCCTAAAACACCAACATTCCATTCCTCGTCACATCAGAGAACGCCATTCTTCATATTTCTACTGCATAATTAGTGTAAAAATGATGGTTTTCGATGTAGAGATGGCAGCTTATATGGGCAAAATGGAGCGTCTATCTGAAAGGACTCGTGACTGTTGTGTTGCAGGGAGGCCCTTGGGGATGTATTTCAGCTGTGCGACTTGGATGGCAACGATACGTTAAGTCGGGACGAGTTTAACTGGTTTAACCAGCGCACCAGCGGTGAGGCCGTGGCAGACGCCGAGTGGGAGGTCGTTGAAGGTCAGTTCCTGTCACAAGATTAAGGACGCAATAGTCGTGACGCGCCGTTAATTATTTAGAAGGTCGCCCCATAGCCTAGTGGATAGTGTTAGTGCAGAATACAAAAAAAACCAAGTCTTTCTTGGAAACGAGTAGTCCTATTGTCTAGATATGACCTACACACCTCCTACTTGATTATAACCAAGATGTCCTTGCTGTGCAATAGAGATGTACAAAGCGCAAATTGTTGTACATAACACAAAACCGGTGTCAGATAAGGTGTCACATTTAAAAGGTGTCACATTTAAAGGTGTCACATTTAAAAGGTTTCACATGTAAAAGGTGTCACATTTAAAAGGTGTCACATTTAAGAATAAGTGTCACTGATATTGGTTTGCATTTATTAAACACTGATACTTCGCATGGTCAGACGCTGTAAGATGACCAATCGATACAAGGTCAATGTCATCGCTTTTGTGCGTGGTGCATGCACCGAGTAGACCCTGTGGGGGACGGCGCGATAGCTCAGTGGGCTAGAGCGCTCGCATTGAGTGCTCTGGTCACCTGAGAGCCTAACGGCGCGTGGATCGATGGATCGAGCCCTGCTGTGGCCATGTCTGTGTGGTCGTAGGATAAAGACCCCATGTCTTTCTTCGTAAAGAGTAGGGGGTTACCCCCGGGGACATGGCTCCACTCTCCCTTCCTTCTCCCATTGACGCGATATGACCAAACCTGGCTAAAGCGTCCTGAATAACCAACCAACCAACCAACCCAGTAGACCCTGTAATACGTGTACGCTTCGTGTACCTTCTATTGACAGAGAAACTGGACCTGAGGCAGGGTGAGATCACCCGTTCCGGTTTCATCCAGCTCAACCAGATGGAGGCTGACGACAACGAGGGTGATACCGAGGAGCTGTGGGTAACCCTGGCCACCATGGGTTTCAGCAGAGACCTCACCCTGGACGAGGTATGCCGCAGTCAAACACATCGGCTCTTCATAATCTTATATGCACTGATATATTTATATACTCATGGCAAAAAGAAACGCACCACTTGTTATAGCCGAAGTTATAGTTAATAACATATGTGTGGTCATACAACTGGAACGCGTAATAAGACAAAATATCAAGATCACTCCGGCGATCAATTTGTAGAAATTTATCCCGCAAACGTTCTACTTCAAAGACTACTTTTTTGTTCAACCCTCACTGTTAGCATAGGTCATGCGTCATGGGGGTGCACATTCGAACGCCATGCCTCATTTAGTGATAACATTATGCCATTCGTGAATGTCATTTGCTGAAAGAAATACATATGTACTTTAAATAATTTTGTTTTGTCGTAATTTTCTTGATGTCCGCCTTTGGCTTGTGTCGCGGAAGTGTGCTGTCATTTTGTGCTTTATATATTCGCCGACTCTGCGTGTGAAAACCGTGTTCTCATCGTCCTCCATGTTGTCATTGCGGGGTATGTTACGCCTTGCAGTCATGTCCGTTCATTATGGAGGTGTTCAGCGAAAAGTGTGAGATCGACCTGACGGTGTCCGCTCTCGAGTCGTGCACCAAGGCCTTGCACAGCGCCGTCATCGACGCCACCGTCGGCAAAGTAAGCTATACCCTTCATAATATCTCGTATTATAATTTCAATCTCGTTTTAAGCAAGAATAGAATTTTTTGTGTGCATTGTTTCGTTTTCATTGTTTTATAATATGTCATTTATTATTTCTTGAAGCTACTTTTGAAACTGAGACACGTGAAGCTAGACACGTGTTTTTTGAGCGCTGTGATTGGTTCATTTTAAATGTCAGGTCAAGTGATCTGCTTTAGCCAATCCGGTGCTAGTCACGTGGTTTGTGAGCGCCGTAATTGTTTCAGTTTAAATGTCAGGTCGAATGATCTGGTTTAGCCAATCCGGTGCTAGTCACGTGTTATTTCTGCGCTTTGATTTGGTCATTTTAAAATATCAGATCAGTGGAATGACACAATCGATGCATTATTTCGGTTGAAATCGACAACGGGATCGATAAATGGTGTATTGATGTTGCCTGGACGTTTCTGCTTCAGGGGGAGTGCAGCAAGATTAAACAGATGCGGGATCTGTTCTTATACACCTATGTGAATGACTTCAGCGCGTGTCTGGTGGTGGAGAACAAAGTGAGTATTGGGGGAGGTAGTGGGGTGTGGTCACATGGTACCCGGGGCGACAACATTGACACTGATCGTACCGAACATACTGGTGTGAAACCCTGGACAACTCTCCTCAAAATATATGTGTTGCGTAATTATCTTCCTGCTGCAAAGTACTGTATAAAAGATGAACGTCTCTTGTCCTGTTTTATTGGTGTTGTGCTTTAATATGCAATACACATGCTATGTATTGTGACACCTTTCAGTCTCGCAGCCAAGTGACGGTCAGTGTGGATTGCAGTAAGAGTAAGAACTGCACCTCTCACACTGGCAGCTTGGTGCAGACTGCACGCGTCCCATCCAAGTCAGCCACGGTAAGGGAACCAGCCTGCAATAGGCTTCAGTATCTTAGCATGTGGCTGGCTCGCATATAATACATTTCGCAGCCAGATAAATCTGTATTGAAGTGCTATTAGAGCATCACAAGAAGCGTGTGTGTCTGGGGAACTAGAGAAGCGTATGCAAAGCTAGCAAACCCGAGTATTAAAAAACAGTTTTCGGTGTGAAAAAATTGTTGGCATTACGGTTTACTGCCTTTTTATTTCAACTCTGATTGCAAGCATCAAGGCTCTACAGAAGGTATTGATACTGCTTTAACCTGTCGAACCCTGTTTTTTTTACATACTATTTGACTGTATTCAGTAATAATTGTCTGATACACAATACTGCATTGGTTACATGATCTATTGACTTGTTTTCGTGTTTGACGCTGTGTCTGTAGGTTATCCACCATCTGATGCCTCTGAAGGAGACACAGGAGTGGTCTCTGAAAGTCCAAGAAGATATAATCAAGTAATAGTGGCGCAGCAACATATCGTCATGTCAAGACTTTCAAGTATTGCCACAGTCCTTTCAACTTCTCCGCGAGATATTTGCGAACGTTGAACCAAATGATCTACATCGTTATCATGGCTACCAACGGGCGGCTAATGATGGGGATGGAGTAGTAAGTTGAGTGTCAGCGTTAGGGTCAGTTTCTTCCATAAAATGTGGCATTGGGGGGGATGCCAGGGCCGGGGAAATGGGGGGGGGGGGGAGGGGGCGATTTCCCAGTCAAGATGGCAATTCCTATACATTCCTAATGGACCAATGTAAAACAAAATGTGTGATTGTTGCCGTATGTTTATGGTGTGGTTCCCTCTAGTTACTCAGTGTCTTCCTCTTGTCATGGCCTGACTATATTAGTTTAACCTTCATGTCTTAGCTACATGCTTACACAGTGCTATATATATATATATATATATATCAACCCTGCTTTAACCAGTAGATATTATACCTTTATTGTTTTTTCTCGAGGTTTAGTTTAAGAAGGGATTGCAACGCTTTCCTCGATAAACTATTAGATTATGTTGTGTCGAACTTCTATTCATTGTACCAAGAACTGTAACTTTTATATTGTCTCTCTGTTACAATGGTACTGATAATGGTAATGGCAATAAGGGAGATAACATTTCTACAAAACGCCTCCATCGTTTTGGCTTCTCAAGTTAATTTATATATGTAATGTAGCCAAGTTCTCAGTCCTTAGTTAGCTATACGACTTTGCATCATGAAACACTGTGCGATGAGTGTACATTTTATTTATTATTTATTCTTGTGGCATTCAGGCATTGTGTAATAAATATGTATGTCTATATTTACGAGCTGTGTCTACTGCTTGTTCTGATGCTCATTGCGTTGTATTTGTATATATATGTCACAATCGCAGGGTATCATGTTCTCTCATATGTGGGCAAAGAAAGTTCAAGGACGAATGTCATCCGGCAGTACCCAGCGTCACAGGGGTCAAGGACGGAGATCCCGGCGTCAGAGGGGTCAAGGACGCATGTCTAACCAGTTCGTAATGATATGGATAGATTGATTTCGTTTTTTCCTTTCTAATTTGGCCTTTGTGTTTGAATACAATGAGCAGTGGTCAATGTGAAATAGTTAATATTTTTCGATCGGCGTTTTTGTTTCGCCATTTCTAATGAAGTGGTTTGCGGTTATACATATTTCGCGACCTAATTTAAACAGAGCGTTAATTTGAATAGATATAAACTTAATGTACCCGAGATCATTGTGATGCTTCTGCGCGTGCTGTTCTCCGTCAGCCTCATTGGCCGAAGTGTGAGGACATTGGCAATCCGCACGTATGTCAGAGATAAGACCGGGGTCGAGGTGCCCCACTCTCACAGTATGTCAGAGATAAGACCGGGGTCGAGGTGCCCCACTCTCACAGTATGTCAGAGATAAGACCGGGGTCGAGGTGCCCCACTCTCACAGTATGTCAGAGATAAGACCGGGGTCGAGGTGCCCCACTCTCACAGTATGTCAGAGATAAGACCGGGGTCGAGGTGCCCCACTCTTACAGTATGTCAGAGATAAGACCGGGGTCGAGGTGCCCCACTCTCACAGTATGTCAGAGATCAGACCGGGGTCGAGGTGCCCCACTCTCACAGTATGTCAGAGATAAGACCGGGGTCGAGGTGCCCCACTCTCACAGTATGTCAGAGATCAGACCGGGGTCGAGGTGCCCCACTCTCACAGTATGTCAGAGATCAGACCGGGGTCGAGGTGCCCCTCTCTCCCCACTCTCACAGTATGTCAGAGATAAGACCGGGGTCGAGGTGCCCCTCTCTCCCCACTCTCACAGTATGTCAGAGATAAGACCGGGGTCGAGGTGCCCTTCTCTCCCCACTCTCACAGTATGTCAGAGATAAGACCGG
Source organism: Arenicola marina (assembly GCA_964019135.1). NCBI lineage: Eukaryota > Metazoa > Annelida > Polychaeta > Arenicolidae > Arenicola > Arenicola marina. Next base: position 27,105,683 of record OZ025249.1, read on the forward strand.
GGTCGAGGTGCCCCACTCTCACAGTATGTCAGAGATCAGACCGGGGTCGAGGTGCCCCACTCTCACAGTATGTCAGAGATAAGACCGGGGTCGAGGTGCCCCACTCTCACAGTATGTCAGAGATCAGACCGGGGTCGAGGTGCCCCACTCTCACAGTATGTCAGAGATCAGACCGGGGTCGAGGTGCCCCTCTCTCCCCACTCTCACAGTATGTCAGAGATAAGACCGGGGTCGAGGTGCCCCTCTCTCCCCACTCTCACAGTATGTCAGAGATAAGACCGGGGTCGAGGTGCCCTTCTCTCCCCACTCTCACAGTATGTCAGAGATAAGACCGGGGTCGAGGTGCCCTTCTCTCCCCACTCTCACAGTATGTCAGAGATAAGACCGGGGTCGAGGTGCCCCACTCTCACAGTATGTCAGAGATCAGACCGGGGTCGAGGTGCCCCACTCTCACAGTATGTCAGAGATCAGACCGGGGTCGAGGTGCCCCTCTCTCCCCACTCTCACAGTATGTCAGAGATAAGACCGGGGTCGAGGTGCCCCTCTCTCCCCACTCTCACAGTATGTCAGAGATAAGACCGGGGTCGAGGTGCCCTTCTCTCCCCACTCTCACAGTATGTCAGAGATAAGACCGGGGTCGAGGTGCCCTTCTCTCCCCACTCTCACAGTATGTCAGAGATCAGACCGGGGTCGAGGTGCCCCTCTCTCCCCACTCTCACAGTATGTCAGAGATAAGACCGGGGTCGAGGTGCCCCACTCTCACAGTATGTCAGAGATAAGACCGGGGTCGAGGTGCCCCACTCTTACAGTATGTCAGAGATAAGACCGGGGTCGAGGTGCCCCACTCTCACAGTATGTCAGAGATCAGACCGGGGTCGAGGTGCCCCACTCTCACAGTATGTCAGAGATAAGACCGGGGTCGAGGTGCCCCACTCTCACAGTATGTCAGAGATCAGACCGGGGTCGAGGTGCCCCACTCTCACAGTATGTCAGAGATCAGACCGGGGTCGAGGTGCCCCTCTCTCCCCACTCTCACAGTATGTCAGAGATAAGACCGGGGTCGAGGTGCCCCTCTCTCCCCACTCTCACAGTATGTCAGAGATAAGACCGGGGTCGAGGTGCCCTTCTCTCCCCACTCTCACAGTATGTCAGAGATAAGACCGGGGTCGAGGTGCCCTTCTCTCCCCACTCTCACAGTATGTCAGAGATAAGACCGGGGTCGAGGTGCCCTTCTCTCCCCACTCTCACAGTATGTGAGAGATCAGACCGGGGTCGAGGTGCCCCACCCTCCCCACTCTCACAGTATGTCAGAGATAAGACCGGGGTCGAGGTGCCCCACTCTCACAGTATGTCAGAGATCAGACCGGGGTCGAGGTGCCCCACTCTCACAGTATGTCAGAGATCAGACCGGGGTCGAGGTGCCCCTCTCTCCCCACTCTCACAGTATGTCAGAGATCAGACCGGGGTCGAGGTGCCCCTCTCTCCCCACTCTCACAGTATGTCAGAGATAAGACCGGGGTCGAGGTGCCCTTCTCTCCCCACTCTCACAGTATGTCAGAGATAAGACCGGGGTCGAGGTGCCCCACTCTCACAGTATGTCAGAGATAAGACCGGGGTCGAGGTGCCCCACTCTCACAGTATGTCAGAGATCAGACCGGGGTCGAGGTGCCCCACTCTCACAGTATGTCAGAGATCAGACCGGGGTCGAGGTGCCCCTCTCTCCCCACTCTCACAGTATGTCAGAGATCAGACCGGGGTCGAGGTGCCCCTCTCTCCCCACTCTCACAGTATGTCAGAGATCAGACCGGGGTCGAGGTGCCCCTCTCTCCCCACTCTCACAGTATGTCAGAGATAAGACCGGGGTCGAGGTGCCCTTCTCTCCCCACTCTCACAGTATGTCAGAGATCAGACCGGGGTCGAGGTGCCCTTCTCTCCCCACTCTCACAGTATGTGAGAGATCAGACCGGGGTCGAGGTGCCCCACCCTCCCCACTCTCACAGTATGTCAGAGATAAGACCGGGGTCGAGGTGCCCCACTCTCACAGTATGTCAGAGATCAGACCGGGGTCGAGGTGCCCCACTCTCACAGTATGTCAGAGATCAGACCGGGGTCGAGGTGCCCCTCTCTCCCCACTCTCACAGTATGTCAGAGATCAGACCGGGGTCGAGGTGCCCCTCTCTCCCCACTCTCACAGTATGTCAGAGATAAGACCGGGGTCGAGGTGCCCTTCTCTCCCCACTCTCACAGTATGTCAGAGATAAGACCGGGGTCGAGGTGCCCTTCTCTCCCCACTCTCACAGTATGTGAGAGATCAGACCGGGGTCGAGGTGCCCCTCTCTCCCCACTCTCACAGTATGTCAGAGATCAGACCGGGGTCGAGGTGCCCCTCTCTCCCCACTCTCACAGTATGTGAGAGATCAGACCGGGGTCGAGGTGCCCTTCTCTCCCCACTCTCACAGTATGTCAGAGATAAGACCGGGGTCGAGGTGCCCTTCTCTCCCCACTCTCACAGTATGTCAGAGATCAGACCGGGGTCGAGGTGCCCCTCTCTCCCCACTCTCACAGTATGTCAGAGATAAGACCGGGGTCGAGGTGCCCTTCTCTCCCCACTCTCACAGTATGTCAGAGATCAGACCGGGGTCGAGGTGCCCCTCTCTCCCCACTCTCACAGTATGTCAGAGATAAGACCGGGGTCGAGGTGCCCTTCTCTCCCCACTCTCACAGTATGTCAGAGATCAGACCGGGGTCGAGGTGCCCCTCTCTCCCCACTCTCACAGTATGTCAGAGATCAGACCGGGGTCGAGGTGCCCCTCTCTCCCCACTCTCACAGTATGTCAGAGATCAGACCGGGGTCGAGGTGCCCCTCTCTCCCCACTCTCACAGTATGTCAGAGATCAGACCGGGGTCGAGGTGCCCCTCTCTCCCCACTCTCACAGTATGTCAGAGATCAGACCGGGGTCCAGGTGCCCCTCTCTCCCCACTCTCACAGTATGTCAGAGATCAGACCGGGGTCGAGGTGCCCCTCTCTCCCCACTCTCACAGTATGTCAGAGATCAGACCGGGGTCCAGGTGCCCCTCTCTCCCCACTCTCACAGTATGTCAGAGATCAGACCGGGGTCGAGGTGCCCTTCTCTCCCCACTCTCACAGTATGTCAGAGATAAGACCGGGGTCGAGGTGCCCTTCTCTCCCCACTCTCACAGTATGTCAGAGATCAGACCGGGGTCGAGGTGCCCCTCTCTCCCCACTCTCACAGTATGTCAGAGATCAGACCGGGGTCGAGGTGCCCCTCTCTCCCCACTCTCACAGTATGTCAGAGATCAGACCGGGGTCCAGGTGCCCCTCTCTCCCCACTCTCACAGTATGTCAGAGATCAGACCGGGGTCGAGGTGCCCTTCTCTCCCCACTCTCACAGTATGTCAGAGATAAGACCGGGGTCGAGGTGCCCTTCTCTCCCCACTCTCACAGTATGTCAGAGATAAGACCGGGGTCGAGGTGCCCTTCTCTCCCCACTCTCACAGTATGTCAGAGATAAGACCGGGGTCGAGGTGCCCCACCCTCCCCACTCTCACAGTATGTCAGAGATAAGACCGGGGTCGAGGTGCCCCACTCTCACAGTATGTCAGAGATAAGACCGGGGTCGAGGTGCCCCACTCTCACAGTATGTCAGAGATAAGACCGGGGTCGAGGTGCCCCACTCTCCCCACTCTCACAGTATGTCAGAGATCAGACCGGGGTCGAGGTGCCCCACTCTCACAGTATGTCAGAGATCAGACCGGGGTCGAGGAGCCCCACTCTCACAGTATGTCAGAGATAAGACCGGGGTCGAGGTGCCCCACTCTCCCCACTCTCACAGTATGTCAGAGATCAGACCGGGGTCGAGGTGCCCCACTCTCACAGTATGTCAGAGATCAGACCGGGGTCGAGGTGCCCCACTCTCACAGTATGTCAGAGATCAGACCGGGGTCGAGGTGCCCCACTCTCACAGTATGTCAGAGATCAGACCGGGGTCGAGGTGCCCCTCTCTCCCCACTCTCACAGTATGTCAGAGATCAGACCGGGGTCGAGGTGCCCTTCTCTCCCCACTCTCACAGTATGTCAGAGATCAGACCGGGGTCGAGGTGCCCCTCTCTCCCCACTCTCACAGTATGTCAGAGATAAGACCGGGGTCGAGGTGCCCTTCTCTCCCCACTCTCACAGTATGTCAGAGATAAGACCGGGGTCGAGGTGCCCCACTCTCCCCACTCTCACAGTATGTCAGAGATCAGACCGGGGTCGAGGTGCCCCACTCTCCCCACTCTCACAGTATGTCAGAGATCAGACCGGGGTCGAGGTGCCCCACTCTCCCCACTCTCACAGTATTTCAGAGATCAGACCGGGGTCGAGGTGCCCCTCTCTCCCCACTCTCACAGTATGTCAGAGATAAGACCGGGGTCGAGGTGCCCCTCTCTCCCCACTCTCACAGTATGTCAGAGATCAGACCGGGGTCGAGGTGCCCCACTCTCACAGTATGTCAGAGATCAGACCGGGGTCGAGGTGCCCCTCTCTCCCCACTCTCACAGTATGTCAGAGATCAGACCGGGGTCGAGGTGCCCCTCTCTCCCCACTCTCACAGTATGTCAGAGATAAGACCGGGGTCGAGGTGCCCCCCTCTCCCCACTCTCACAGTATGTCAGAGATCAGACCGGGGTCGAGGTGCCCCTCTCTCCCCACTCTCACAGTATGTCAGAGATCAGACCGGGGTCGAGGTGCCCCTCTCTCCCCACTCTCACAGTATGTCAGAGATCAGACCGGGGTCGAGGTGCCCTTCTCTCCCCACTCTCACAGTATGTCAGAGATAAGACCGGGGTCGAGGTGCCCCTCTCTCCCCACTCTCACAGTATGTCAGAGATAAGACCGGGGTCGAGGTGCCCCTCTCTCCCCACTCTCACAGTATGTCAGAGATAAGACCGGGGTCGAGGTGCCCTTCTCTCCCCACTCTCACAGTATGTCAGAGATAAGACCGGGGTCGCGGTGCCCCACTCTCCCCACTCTCACAGTATGTCAGAGATCAGACCGGGGTCGAGGTGCCCCTCTCTCCCCACTCTCACAGTATGTCAGAGATCAGACCGGGGTCGAGGTGCCCCTCTCTCCCCACTCTCACAGTATGTCAGAGATCAGACCGGGGTCCAGGTGCCCCTCTCTCCCCACTCTCACAGTGATGTAAAGTTGGCGGCTCATACGTTGATTACAGGGGGCGCTTTATAAATGTTCCCTATCTCGGAGGTCTACGGTCTATTTGAAGTGGTGCTCCTGTATGAGGTGACACATGGGCTAAAAGAGTGGGTCGCTCTCGATAATATTAGGCGACACTTCAAATGATATTCTCTTATCACAAACAATATAGCACTGTACCAACAATTCGGCTCTTCAATCCGATATATGGCTAATTGAGGTTCTCTCTGGATACTGTTGTCGAGAATGCATTTGACATCGAGAATGCATTTTTATTTGCAACGTAGGCCTACAAACGTGACATACATTTGATCTGATTAACTGATTAACAAAGACATTTATTGCGTACACATATGTATGTAGTCTAGGACCTACAATATGTATTACTGATTGGGGATCATGGTTTATGAATACATCTTCTTCGTTTTGCTACGACCCCATCATGGCCGCGTTTTAGTGGCACTTAATTAATGCAGCGCACATTTATCCGGTAATCAGAGTCTACAATTTGCGCCAAGCATTCAATTGTCTTTTCATTAGATTACATAACTTCCCGTTATCAAGATAATAAAATAACCGCAAGAATTCAGTCAGCCTCATTATGCCAACAATTAGAGCTGCAGCCTCGATCCACAAGTAATGCCAGTCGCTCTTCACGCGGGGCCTGTAGGACATCTCGCGAGACCTGGCGGATATCCCACGAGCCCTGTAGGGGTGTCCACGCTAGATGCCTCTGCCTATGCCGGCGCCCCGGCGGCGGAAGCCCCGACGCATGTGCGGCAATCCCATGATGTTCTCGCGGTCGTTCATGAAGTCTCGGATGTTCTGGAAATGACGGTCCATGTTGCGCATGTGTCGGTCCCACCAGTGTCTGACGGGGGTGAAGTCGGGCGCCCCGAGCGGGGCCCTGGTGGCGGGGGGCGGGCCGTACTTGGCCAGGGCGTCCGGGAGCACTGTCTCCAGCGCGTGGACCACCCCGTTGGTGGCGGTCAGGTCGCAGCGCGTGACCGGCACGCGGTTCACGAACACATCGTCGCCGCGCCGGTTGGTGGCAAGGACGCTGCCGTCCAAGGTCGCTTCCGGTTGGTTCCAAGGCCAACGCTTCTCGAAGACCCCAGCGCAGCAAATCACGTCTGGAAGTAAAACAAAACAGGGGAATGTGATTTGTATTTTATATACTTTATTTTACAAATAAGAAGGTAATAATTAAGCGTACAATTGTAATGAATATGACGTGAAATATCGTTTTGGAGATAAACATGGCGGATCCAGCGTCACCCCCCCCCCCCACCCCTCCCCGACAAAAAAACACATAAAGAGGCTCACAGCTGGGTGCCCTCATTTTAAAATACCCCATCTCATTAACTTGAGGCGTCCCCTCCCATAAAAACGGTTTTATTACTAGGGTGGAGAAAATGAGATTTAATGCAAATCGATGGGGCGGGAAGTGGGACTTGGGGGGGTCTGCAATGCATCGTACCCCGTTATATAAGTTCCTAGCCGAAATCTTGGTTTAGAGTCACTATATCATTATAACTATTAACATGCCATTCGCAAGACCCCAATATCCCTTACCATTAGCAATATGGTGTTTGATGAAGGCGGCCAGATTCTCCGGGTTGTCTGCGAAGTACGTCAGTGTGTCCTCACCCAGTGCGGTCAGAGCCTGAACGACGTAATCACGACATGAAAAGCTCTTAGATACTGGCTATATTAGAAAGCTCCTCCCTACGATAGAAGTCTTGCATGGTCGTACCAATATATAGTCTTAGATATCGGCTATATATATTATCAGAAACATATATCATAATAAACCTGATCTAGCTATATATCGTCTGCTAACAATGTTTTGTTGTGAATGGTGGATGTTCCAAAAGTGGTGGAATCCTATGATAGTTAATGCTAAGCAATTGGGAGCGAAATGTGGAAAGGAATATGCGCTGCGGAGCTGCGTACATTGGTGGACAATGCGCATGTCTTGAAGTGTGAAAAGGAATATTCGCTGCGGAGCTGCGTACATTGGTGGCCAATGCGCCTGTCTTGAAGTGTGGAAAGAATATTCGCTGCGGAGCTGCCTACATTGGTGGACAATGCGCATGTCTTACCGTGTTGGTTGGCGCGAAGAAGGTCACTCCCGAGGCTCGCTGCAATTCCTCCGCAATACCCGCTTTCTTAATCAAGGTCACGATCTCTGAGAACTCGTTATTGTTGTACAGTGTATCTAGTACGTCACCCCCGGGAAGGAGCAGCACCTGGAAATGTGATAACGTCACACAGAACATACACGTTAGTGAAGATCTTACATGTAAATTAGGAAGTGAAAATGTTGAAAAAAAATTGTGTTTGCCTTGGTCTGTGAAGTCCGGAGTCCGGTAATTAGATAATTGTGAATTAAGGTTATAACTTTCATCGTTGCGTGTAAATATTAGCTATATATATAGCATAAAACGTTACCACGTGTTTTGGAAAAGAGTGGGCGAAGGGGAGTACTTTTATGCGGTTATGTATAATGCGACCTCCCACCCCCTTATTAAAAAGAGTCACAATTTCGGGTTGCGCTTACCCTCCTAACCCCCACCAATTAAAAATACACAAGAGGGTGAGAGGGTGAGAAAATACACAAGAGGGTGAGAGGGTGAGAAAATACACAAGAGGGTGACAAGAGCGCCATTATGTACGCATACAGTTGTGGGTGTTTTCTTTTTTCAACAGGGGTGCGTTCTCACCTCATTCCCCAACACTTCGGTCGTTGTATTCATTTGCTCAAAGCCATCATAGTGAACAACTTAATTTTGATCAATTTAGTTATAGCTTCTGCCGTCTTAGCATCATACAAATGTTGTCATATATCGCCCGTGTATTTATCCCCTCGGTCGCCCCCTTACCTTGTCGATCAGATGCACAACTCCGCCACAGGTGTTGAGGTTTGACTTGATGACCCGTGCGCATTGAACCGTCTTCATGCTGTTTTGTGAGAAGGGGTACTGCAACAAACAGAGGACAAACACACGTCGTAACACATGCATCTCTAGCTTTGTAAGCAAAACCTTCTCCTTGTAGAAGGTTTTGTTTACAAAGCCAATGCATCTCGTGCTCCGACACTGCAATTGGTGCTCTGCTCACTGCATGCCTCATGAAGTGAAAAGCCACCACTCAATCGACATTTTACATTATATACATCGATGAACGATGGGCGTCATATGTATAACTGGCGATGTTGGGAAACACGACAGTATTGCCCCCATTGTTATCCGGTAATGTCGTTCTTGGAAGAAAATTAAAACTTCGGGTCCCTAAAAGGTAGCCAGTAGAGTTCGGGTCTGTATGAAACTTACACGCTACATTATGGAAAAATAACATCGTGAAAAGACAATGGAGTGACGTCACCAGTAGATTTTACATCTCACCAAGATCTCTTAATTGTTTCTCGTAAAATTCAAAAATCAGATTGCCAGCCCGAACACAAATGATTTTTTGGGAATTTGTTATACATATATCGTTTGTGAATAATTTTGGTGGAAAATGAATTGCACAATATGGCTGCACCCCAACAATCGCAATATAACGCTTATTTCCGTTGCTCTTAAATGATCTGGTGTTAAGTTGGCATGTGAATGATGCGTTTACGAGCTCGTAAGGTCACCCCCTCCCCCTTCGTAACTCTTTGTGAAACGATCTCCCGGACAAGCGGATGATGTGGTGCGGTGTGCTGGTGGTGACGGTCGAGGGTCGGCGGTGGCCCTGCCTGCCTACCGAGTGGTACTGCTTGACGAGCAGGGACCTGTCTCCCCTCATGTTCGTCAGCATCGCGTCATTGCGCAGCTCAGCCTCCTGCAGCTCCCCTTCGACCACGTGGTACATCACCAAGTCCCTCAGCGCATCGCGGTTGTCATCCAGCTCCTGCATCTGGCTCGCCGACAATGCCTGCGACAGCACAGCCACGACAGGTACGTTCAGAGTGGATTCTTTAATTCATTAAGGTTACCTTTTTGCGCAAATGCGAGTTATAATGCGACGAGCAACCTCCTGGGATGAGCAGATTGTAATGCAAAGAATCATGAAATCAGTTATTAATAAATGGTCGTCCTTCCATTTAAGCGCGCGATTGTTTCGGGATAGCTCATATATTACTTACAATTGGTGGGACGTACGTAACATAGACGGTGAACCTCACGAACTAAGTTTCCCCATCTGAAGATATTCTTCTCCATCAACACTCCATAATGAACTACGAAATCTCGTAGAGATGCCAATGTTGCAGTGACCGCCAGCTACAGCATGACCTAATCACTGATATAAGACCCTCCACCTCGTGTACTGACCTCGATCGCCTCGTTTGTGGGCAGAAACATGGTGAAGTTCTCCAGCTGTTGGAATATCTTGCTTAATCCGGTTTCGTTGAGGAGGATGACGGCGTCTGAAGCTCCTTCTCTCGCCATCACGTACAGCACATCCCAGACTGTGGCAACAGATAACACTGAACTGAACACAGAACTCAACTGGTAGTGCGTCGAGAGAGCCATGGATGATTCCCATGCTGGCAGATGATCATTCTTTCCTTCTTGTTGTTACAAAATGGCACAGGAGGTATAAAATTAATGAGGCTGTCTAAATTACATCTCTTCCTTTAGATACATGTAGATAATGTAATCTTATACAGTAAGATTATACAATCTTATATTACGTTCCTCCACCCTAGCCATTATCTATTGACACCCCGTGCATTCCGGTTTAACATTAATATCCTGCTACATGACATACCATCATCAGGCAGCATGACATCGTCAATGAGGTGGATGACGCCATTGCTGGCCATGATGTCACGCTTGATAATCTGGGCGTTGTTGACAAACAACTTGTTGTCCGGAGACCGGGTGAGGTTCATGTACTTGTCATTCATGTTAATGCTCTTCACTCGTCCCTCGATGACGCTCGAGCAGATCACGTTAGGCATCAGATGATACTTTAACAGGTCTGTGGGCAAAAATGTATAGCCATACACTGACATAGTTTCAAATAGGCTCGTTAATCGTCAAGGAACCAGCAATGAACAGCTAGTGGGGGGGGGGTGGTGGGGGGGTGTCTTATAGTAATTTTACTACTTCACTTTTGACAGTGCTGTTGGGTGATAACAATGGTAACCTGGAAACAATTTATATATTTCTCACACATGATGCTTACGTCAAAACACACAATCGAGTGTCACTTTAACGTGTCATGGGCTAGGTGAGAGGTTAGATGGTAATATAGCGAGTAGCCAGTAAATGTTTAGTCTATAAGATGGCACTAGTAGCCCCCCCCCTCCTCCCCCGTGCTGCCTGGCTGTTCTTACCGGCCAGACAGCTGTGTCCGCCAAGCAGCTTGTCCTTCAGCTGTTGATCCATCTTCTCGAAGGCGGCGTTGGTGGGAGCGAACATGGTGAACTGGCCCTCCGCCTTCAGGGTGGACAACATGCCCACATGACCGATCACTGGTGTAAGAAAGATATAAACACGGCAAGGCTAATGATAATAATAATAATAATAATACGAAAAATAACCAAATATGTGATAGGCCCACCTGTGGTAATGATAATGGTTGTAGTGGTTTCTATGGTGGTGATGGTGGTGGTGATAGTTGAGGGTGCTGAGGTCGGTGTTACTGCTGATGTATCTGTCCTGATGGTACTGATGTCAGGGTTAATGCTGACGTACCTGTCTTGAGGGTGCTGAGGTCGGGGTCACTGCTGACCATGGAGGCGATTGAACTCGTAACTGGGGTCAGCATATCATCCACCACGTGCACCACTCCGTTCGTCGCCATGTTGTCAGTGGAATTGAACGGTATGCAATTCGCAGTCAGCAACTGTCATAAATAATAATCATAATTTAGAAACGATAGAACTGTTCTATTATTGCCATGAAACAAAAGTTCTCTGACGAAGAGTTAATGCTAACTCACTAGATATTAAAAACGCACTGTCTGTAACCGATGTTTTATTCGGGATTCCTTTTCACCATACAGGAGATATACTTAAATTGAACTTCATTATCCCACTATTATTTCGATGTATTATCCTATAATGAGTATGGCAACTGACTCGTACTTGATGCAGCGCATTTCAAAGAAAAAAACAAAACAAAAAACAACTAAACTATCATAAATAACATATCATGGGATAAAACTACAGACGATTTCGCAAATTATCATTCCGGTTCATGCTGGTGAGGCATCACTGCATGTGTAATATAATCTGGATATTATTTATTCAACCTGGAAGTATTGTATTAGAGCAAGATAACACGAAAATATTTCCCAGAACTTCTTGGACTTTTTCCAAGATGGCGAATATTTGTGAAGTCATTTATTGAGGAATCTAATGTGTCAGTGCGGTTATATAGCACATCACAAAGAAGAAACCACTGCTCATGCATCAAAGCGTTTTCTCCGTAAGAACAGATTTAAAGTGAATCCTTTGTAATCAAACCTGTTTGGTGACAATTCAACATCAGGGCTCAAATACACATGACTACCTTTTTGGGCACGTCGTAGATGTTGATTCTAATCTTGGCCTCGGGATTGAGGGTGTCTATGAGTTGTTCGTCCGTGAAGTGGGTCGTTCTGACAAAGCCTTTGACCACGTGGGCAGAGAGGGCGTCCTCTAGATAGGTGGCCATCTCCAGCATATTAGGGTTAATAACCACAACGTTTGGGTCATCATCCTGCTCGGGTGGGAGACATTAAGTAAACTAATTAGATGAATGTATGTGTAATATGTGTATAATTACAGTTAAAATCGATTGCCGATTCACAAAGGAGGGGCGGGGAGGGGGGGGGGGGGGGGTGGACGAGGGCCAGTGTCAAGCATTCAGATACCTCAGTCACATTTACCCTTCGTAATGTGCTGCATCCATGCACCCGGGCCGATTGTAATTGATCTAATAACAATTGATCTATTTAAGAGTGAATATTTCAATAACAAAAATAAATAAGAATATTTTAAAAATCATAAGATATAAATCAATCAATAAATAAAAAAATACTGTCGTTACAATACTTGCAATAATTAATCCCGGCGATAATGCAGTAATATCTATTTTATATATTTTAATTACTATTTAATTACCATTTTTCGGATCGGCGATAATGCAGTAATATCTATTTTATATATTTTAATTACTATTTAATTACCATTCTTCGGATTTAGAGTATAGGTTTTGCTATTACCTGTTCAGCCTTCAAGTCCTTGAAGGCATTGTTTTGGGGGGCGAACACGGTGTAGTTTCCGCTGGAGAGGAGGTCACTGAGCCCGATGCTTTCGATGGCGTTGAGGGTTTCAGTGGTGCCCAGGCTATCCAGCGTCTCCAGCACGGTAGTCAAGGGCAGAGCTACAAAGGTAAAGTTCAATACTTATCGGTCTTCATGTATAATGGTCCACATAATTCCCATTGTGGTAATGAAGCTAGCCACTGGGGAACTGAAGATACCCATGTCTGAACCAAACTGCCTATGTGAGAAGCTATACTCATGTGGGAATGAAGGGGTGGGGGGGGAGGGGGAGGGGGCAAGAGGGAATTCACGTTCCTCGGGACCGGGCTTTTTCATTTCATCGTGAACTGGGAATGAGGAAAATAATTCTTCGTGAACTGGGAATGAGATATTAGCCGACCGTCGTGACCAGTGATTTTCATTAATCGTGAACTGAGAATTTTAATGCTAAATAACGGTGAATTGGGAAATCGCCAATTTATCATGTAATCGCGCCTTCCATTGTATCCGGGGATTTCTCCTTTTAATTCATCGTGTCCTGGGAATAAAGAAATGTATTCTTCGTGATGATTTGGGAACACGACTCCCCTTGCCCCCCACCCCCCTCACCCACACTCACACACACACATAATATATTATCCGCTATTGGTTCACCGATCTGCAGATCTGATTGGTTCATTAAATCGGTCCGATTGGGCTATTAATCATTGGCTCCGATTGCTTCATAGGTCATTGGATGTGATTGGCGCATCAACGTTCCCTTAAGACAAAGTTTTACGTAGGCCTATGTTTAACCATTATCTAGCAGTTAGCTGCGAGACCGTTAGTAAACTGCCACAACCAAACATCTGCTCACGTCACACGTCTTACCGTTGGTGCATCCCGACTCCAAGCCGTTACGCTGGTAGCCATGGCAACATTCATGGATGACAGTGACCGAAGCTTTTCTATCCAAAGATTGAAATCTGCAACAAAGCACACATGTAAAGATATATATCTAAACATATACACATGTATGTACATACTACAGTTATTACCGTTGATTTTGCACTTTGATCTCGTTATTAACTTCCCTATTTCGCGCTGGCTCCCCCTGGAAGAGACGCCGGGAACTAAGCTTCCCGGGAAGCCCGTAAACACGATGTCTCGCGTGGCGACGTTACGAGAGGACTTCAGACACGACACGAGAGGAATTCATGACAAAGAATGACGGATCAATGAAAGGCTGATTTTTTCAAGTGCATACATTTCGAACTAAATCGCACATGCATACAAGTTCTAACCTCCATTCAGCAGGTTGGTGGGTTGTATATTAAGGACGCTTTAACAACTGTTGGTCATATCGTCCCAATGGGAGAATGAAGGAGATTGGAGCCATGTCCCCGGGGGTAATCCCCTACTCTTTGCGAAGAAGGACTCTCAGGTGACCAGATCACTCAATGCGAGCGCTTTAACATACTGAGCTATCGGGCCGTCCGGATCGGCGACCTTGCGAAGGTAGAGCGCCGGCACTGACGTTGGGGAGAAGCGTAAACACATTGCTTATCTAACCGAGACGCTCGGGTTTCACAGTGGCGGGTGATGGGGGGACGGGGGGGTGGGGGGTCCCAGGCGGCCGGCCTCCAGAATATGGATTGTATCGCCCATGCATGACTAGAGTCAGTACAAGAATATGTTCTGAATATAGAATATAGTTCTGTGACTAAATATCTTATCTGGAGCCCACTTATCTTAATCATCCTAATAACTCGGATTGTGCCAATTCGTTGATATAACTGACTGCCTCATTGACACTCTCAGTGGCAATTGCTTCGACCAAGTCGGAGTGGCTAAAATTCTCTACTGCAGGCACACACGTAAATTGGGTTAATTTGAAGCATAAACCAGCAAGAGTACATCATGCTAGATAAAAGGACGTTGTTGCACCCACGCCATTAAGAAAAACAAGTACAAATCTCGCCTGCGGATAACGACCGCTGCCAGAATTTACATCACAGAACAAATCCGGCTTGTGTTTTCTCGGTAAAAACTCGCCGGCGAGGGTACAGCCATCTCCCGCCCCCCCCCCCCCTCATCCATCCCACTCCCACCGCGCCGCCGCGTCTCCCTGAGTACAGCACCCATCTCCCCTCCCCATCCCGCCCACCTCCGCCGCGCCGCTGCCACCACCGCTGTCTGTCTGCGCCACAGCGATGACAGATATGAACATCTTCCCCTTAGTTCTCGGTATCCTGGGGTATTCTGGGTATTCTGGGTGGCCCGAGGCTGACCTGGCACATCCCATGTGTCACTCTACACCCCGACCATCTTGCCTGGAGGTGCTGAGGTGGCGTACAGCGGCGTAAACAATACAAGCGCTGGCTTCCCCTGGCGGAGACGCCGGGAACTAAGCTTCCGGGGAGGCCCGTAAACACGATGTCTCGCCGGGCGACGTTACGAGAGGACTTCAGACAAAGAATGACGGATCAATCAACGGCTGATTTTATCAAGTGCATACATTATTGCGAGAAACAGGGTTCACATTGTTGTTTAGCTCGAGTAACCCGCTTCTAAGCCGCAAATGTATTCGTGAAAGCTTAACAAAACAGCCAAAGAAAACCAGGAGACGTAACACCGATTTCTTTGAAGTAAAAATATAGTTCTGCGGAAATATAGCTCTAGATTAATGGTCGCTCATATTGCTTATGCTACGGCTGACATCATTTTATAAAAAGCCCGCGTTCACATCAAACTGATGAATATAAGAACTAAAGGCAACATGTTAAATGTAACCGTCGAATTTCAAACCTGAATGTTAAAAAGCGATTGTGAAATGATACATTTCAAAGTACCAATTTCCACGGCGATCAACTTAAAGGACTACATATTCCAAGGACGTAGATATTGTGTCTCCTGCCGGCGGATTGCACTCCTTATGACGTCATTCTAACATCTGCGACCCAGCCACCCCCCTGCTCAGACGAACATGACGTCATCTGTGGCAGTTTTCGTGAAAAGTTACTCAGTCTGTTACTAGGGTCGCGTCAAACTATGGCAGCTGGTGACTTAAACCGGACTTTAATCGGGCAGTTCTGAGAAAGTCCGGGAGTCAGGATTCCGCGGAACGGCCACGCGGCATTTTGTTAGTGCTCGGGTGGACCGCTCTCCGCTGTGTGGCGCCACAGGTCGTGGAGTTTGACCTGGGACTAGACACGACTGCGGGTGACCGCAGGTCACCAGTATACTTAGGCGGGGGGTGGGGGGGAGGGGGGGTACTTAGCGCTACGCAAATCTGCGTAGTAGCTAAGTAGAACCTTTGGATTGAATCATTCTGACAAAATAAGGCCCACTAAAAGATTTCTGATAATTGGAAATTAGCCGTCATGCGATTTCGTGGGTTTCCGAAGGCAAGGGCGTAGAGGATCTAACAAAGTTACTTACATCACGTAATTACATGTAAACATGTTGTGTCTCGTGTCTGTGTGTATAGAGCTATTAAAGGCCTACTCACGACGTCGTACACTTGTACGCGGTTCTCGTGTCAGTGTGTATAGATCTATTAAAGGCCTACTCACGACGTCGTACACTTGTACGCGGTTCTCGTGTCAGTGTGTATAGATCTATTTAAGGCCTACTCACGATGTTGTACACTTGTACGCAGCTCTCGTGTCAGTGTGTATAGATCTATTTAAGGCCTACTCACGATGTTGTACACTTGTACGCGGTTCCTGTGTCGTCACACACAGACGCAGAGAACGCGTGATGCCGCTGGATGAAAGCCGTCCCGTCGTCCTTTGCGGTTTGCAGCGCCTCCTCCTCCTCCTCTCGCCTCACGCACACGTTGGGGCTGCGGGATTAAATACATATAAATATAAAACAGATCAATAAATAGAAGCCCATAACCATCTCGGAAAGTGTGCACACCCCTATACCCCAGAAATGTGGCCGACACCCCGGTAATGTGGACACCCAGGTAATGTGGACATCCAGGTAATGTGGACACCCCGGTAATGTGGACACCCCGGCAATGTGGACATCCTGGTAATGTGGACACCCCGGTAATGTGGCGCCCCCGGTAATGTGGACACCCCGGTAATGTGAACACCCCGCTAATGTGGACACCCCAGTAATGTGACGGCCCCGGTAATATAGACACCCCGGTAATATGGCCACCCCGGTAATGTGGACATCCTGGTAATTTGGACACCCCAGTGATGTGGACAGCCCGGTAATGTGGCGGCCCCGGTAATGTGGACACCCCTCTAATGTGGACACCCCGGTAATGTGAACAACCCGGTAATGTGGACATCCTGGTAATGTGGACACCCGGTAATGTGGACACCCCGGTAATGTGGACACCCCGGCAATGCGGACACCCCGGTAATGTGGACACCCCAGTAATGTGGACACCCCAGTAATGTGGACACCCCGGTAATGTGGACACCCCAGTAATGTGGACACCCCAGTAATGTGGACACCCTAGTAATTTGGACACCCCAGTAATGTGGACACCCCGGTAATGTGGACACCCCGGTAATGTGGACACCCCGGTAATGTGGACACCCCGGTAATGTGGACACCCCGGTAATGTGGACACCCCAGTAATGTGGACACCCGGTAATGTGGACACCCCGGTAATGTGGACACCTCGGCAATGCGGACACCCCTCTAATGTGGACACACCAGTAATGTGGACACCCCAGTAATGTGGACACCCTGGTAATGTGGACACCCTAGTAATGTGAAAACACCGATAATGTGGATATCCTGGTAATGTGGACACCCCGGTAATGTGGAAACCTCGGTAATATGGACACCCGGAAACGTGGACATCCTGGTAATTTTTTCACCCGGTAATGTGGACACCCCATTGATGTGGACACCCCATTGATGTGGACACCCCTTTAATGTGAACACCCCGGTAATGTGGACACCCGGTAATGTGGAAACCCCGGTAATGTGGACACCCCGGTAATGTGGACACCCCGGTAATGTGGACACCCCGGTAATTGTGGACACCCCGGCAATGCGGACACCCCGGTAATGTGGACACCACGGTAATGTGGACATCCTGGTAATGTGGACACCCGGTAATGGGAACACCCCGGTAATGTGGACATCCTGGTAATGTGGACACCCGGTAATGTGGACACCCCGGTAATGTGGACACCCCGGTAATGTGGACACCCCGGTAATGTGGACACCCCGGTAATGTGGACACCCCGGTAATTGTGGACACCTCGGCAATGCGGACACCCCTCTAATGTGGACACACCAGTAATGTGGACACCCCAGTAATGTTGACACCCTGGTAATGTGGACACCCTAGTAATGTGAAAACACCGATAATGTGGATATCCTGGTAATGTGGACACCCCGGTAATGTGGAAACCTCGGTAATATGGACACCCGGAAACGTGGACATCCTGGTAATTTTTTCACCCGGTAATGTGGACACCCCATTGATGTGGACACCCCTTTAATGTGAACACCCCGGTAATGTGGACACCCGGTAATGTGGAAACCCCGGTAATGTGGAAACCTCGGTAATATGGACACCCGGAAACGTGGACATCCTGGTAATTTTTTCACCCGGTAATGTGGACACCCCATTGATGTGGACACCCCTTTAATGTGAACACCCCGGTAATGTGGACACCCGGTAATGTGGAAACCCCGGTAATGGGAACACCCCGGTAATGTGGACATCCTGGTAATGTGGACACTCGGTAATGTGGACACCCCGGCAATGCGGACACCCCGGTAATGTGGACACCCGGTAATGTGGAAACCCCGGTAATGGGAACACCCCGGTAATGTGAACACCCCGGTAATGTGGACACCCCGGTAATGTGGACACCCCGGCAATGCGGACACCCCGGTAATGTGGACACCCCGGTAATGTGGACATCCTGGTAATGTGGACACCCGGTAATGTGGACACCCCGGTAATGTGGACACCCCGGTAATGT
The DNA here is from genome assembly GCA_964019135.1 of Arenicola marina. Taxonomy (NCBI): domain Eukaryota; kingdom Metazoa; phylum Annelida; class Polychaeta; family Arenicolidae; genus Arenicola; species Arenicola marina. The sequence goes on from OZ025249.1 coordinate 27,124,094, forward strand.
GGACACCCCGGCAATGCGGACACCCCGGTAATGTGGACACCACGGTAATGTGGACACCCTGGTAATGTGGACACTCGGTAATGTGGAAACCCCGGTAATGTGGACACCCGGTAATATGGACACCCAAGTAATATGCGGTTTAGGCTTAGGGGACTGTTAACTGGAAATCCATCGTCTGACTTGGACCGACGGACGTCAACACGGTTGTTATTCCATAACCCTCAGATAAGTGGGTGCACGTCCGTCGACTCACTAATGAACCTTATTACAATGTCCAAGAGTCAGAAAGGTCGCAGTATACAAAATGAATCAAACCTTGGATGTCATGACAAACATATACATTTCAATAAACAACCTATGTCATTGCTCAAATTACTCTGGAGGCTAATGACACAAATACATATTAAAGTCTTTACAATGTAGGCTTGAAGCCGTGCTCGTTGCGTTTTCACGCAAAATATCCGAACAGCGAAGAAAGCAAAGCGACTGGGAGTACAAAACAGACTGTGATCTGTCCGCATGTACAACCTGTTAGACAGAGAGACCTTCCGCCCCTGACACCGCTCTCCGCATCTGGTGTTCATTCAGAAGCCATTACGCCCTGTGCCTCCCATGCCCCCTGCCAACGCCATCACCCTCCTCCCCGCGGGGTGTAAGAGGGTCTCTCCTATTGCAAGACCAGATGCACAGGTTTTTTTCTCGAGTGCCACATTTTCCGTGCTATAGATGCAGCCTCCGACTACCGTGGTGCAACAAACAGACGGGATTTTTCAGTCACAGTTTTTGGTAAATTCGCTAGGTGTGTATTATTCTTTCTGGGGGTTATCTGCGCACTTGGCTAAAATACAAGAACATATGTGGCCATGCGTCCGTTATAGGGGAGGCGGGGGAGGAGGCGGGTGGGGGGGGGGGGGTACTCACCCGTTCCACCACTTGTCCTGGTTAAAGGCGTTGTAGACGTTCCATTGAACATCCAGGAGTGAGTCGATGGACAGACCGCCTGCCCACATGCCTGTCCGGGCTCTTTTCGCGGGCGGGGCTCTGGAAGGCAGGCCCAGCGTGTTAAATGAGGTAAAACAACCGTTAAAATCACAGTTTTGTCAAATAGCCTTGAAATCACAAGAATATCAGCGGGAAACGGACCTTTGCAATGTATGTAACGAAAAACATTCAATTGCCGAGAGTCCAGACCTATATGGATGAAATTAAGATTCTACGTATCAACAGGTTAAATGTATCCATAGTTTTCGGTTTTAAGGAGCTAAATGGTGTTAATAGTTTAATCATCTCTCTTATATGCTTTTCCATCTACCGATGTTGGGTAGAAACAGAACATAATAATAGTGAAACAAAACTGATACCGTATACCATAAGGTTATTAGAGAGCTTTTTATTTACTTATAAATTAGTACCCAAGTTGCTGTCACATTGTGAAGATATTGAAAGAATTTTATGAATATTAGGAACACAAAAAATTCTATTAATGTCTGTAATTCTCTTTGTAATTGTAAATGACCATTTTTCTCTTCTTTGAAATAAAAAAAATGATATCAAATAGCCTTGAAAAGGCAATGATGTCAAATAGCCTGAAATCGCAATGATATCAAAAAGCCTTGAAACCGCACTGATATCAAATAGCTTTCAAATCAAAATTATTTCAAATAACATTGATATCGCCATGTTATTAAATAACCTCCGAAGATTTGTGTTTAGCGGAAGCGCGGAATATAGACTTTCAAAACATTAAAACACTGAGCACAACTGGTCGCAATACAGTTTTAGTGGCACAGATCCCTAACCCTAACCCTAAAGTTAACCGCTCGGTGGCGCTACACAATAAATAATCCTCTATCATTTAAAAAAAAAGGTGATAACTGGGAGTGATCTCTTTCTATTATTCATGATACCGTGTGTTATTATGCTTAGGCTTGGGTCTCCGGCACTGTTTTTTAGAAATACGCTGCGCATTTGTCCTGTCGATTGGCTTAGGGCCACCCTGGCGAGCGAGTGTGCGAATGCATTTAGGAAGTAGCCGACAACAGAGAAATAACGGAAGGCAGAGTGAACCTAGCCCCCCCCCCCCCCACCGCCTCATCCATCTAAAGTCTGACAAGTGAAAGATTTAAATGGGGAGCCTTCGTTCTAATGATATTGAAAACCCTGGTAGATGTTGCGGTCTCCTCTATTTTGGATTTATTACATAGAAAGCGTGTATATAAGGAGGTAGGCTTCGGTCTCATCCCACTCATGTCCAGTTACAGAATATGTCATATCCCTTCTCATAGGCCTAAACCATGCTAAATTTTTCCATTTAATCATTAAAGTTGCTCACTCTTCAATGTTCCACCTTGATTTTCAGATGATTTTCTGGAGAAACGAGGCCTGTGTGAATGTTAACGCTGTAGCGCATAGGTGTGTTATCAGGCGTTAAAAGGCAAAAAATGGCCGCATATTTCGAGAACGTAGTACACAAAAAAGACACTTTTCCACAGTTTGACAAAATATGCCCTGGTATTTATTTCATTCTACATATGTGCACTTCTACACTAAGATCTTATAGCGTTATTGCCATTCAAAACATTTTATGAATAACTTTAATTTGTTGCAGTTGTAGTAACGGAAGAGAATGCATAGCTTAATTCGGATTTGCTGGAAACACAAAATATTGTACACGAGCGTATAAAACTGTCCTTGTTCACATTAAACGCAATATCCCGAGAGGTTTCTTGGCGCAGTTATTTAGCCATATCATGGGCACCAAAGTGGCCGGAAACGCCAACATTTCATTTCATCTAATAATGAGTCAATTAAAGGAAGGCTTTAATTGACTTGCCTGGAATCGGATTGGGGTCTTCTCGGTCTACGCTGACCAGCTGCCGGGCCGGCGGTCCTGCCCTGATTACGCCTGGGTTGCCGAGTGCCAGGGGACCCCTGCGGCCCCGCGCCATTCAGCCCTGTCAGGACCCCCATATGGTGCCACTGCCAGGGGCGGGACCCCCGCCGACCCGGCTTCTGGCGGCGTGTGTCCCACGGCTGTCTAAAGCGACGCTGGCCGCTATCCGTGTTGACGCCGCCTCCATCAGTAGCCTCCTCATCCTCATCACCGTCTATGTCGCCTAGCAACACACCTTCGTCGTCGTCGTCGCGGCTCCCGTTGGGGGCGCCACCGGTGATCTCTACGTAGTCCTGGCCGAGATCTCCACGGCGCGTCGCTCCCACTCCCGCCAGGTAGCGCCCATCTCGCGAGGGTTTGTCCCGGGACCCCAAGCACAGCGGGGTGATGACGATGAGGAGGAGGAGGGCGAACGTGGCTGCCACACCTTGTCCAGCCCGCTGCCCCATGGTCAAGGTCAAGGTCCGTCCGCCAACGACTAGTTTTACTCCGTGCACCCGCCACACAAATCGTTACTACACAAGCCAACGATAGCTAATGTTTCGCAGGTCGTACTCAGAATACTAGTAATTCACCTGCGCGCGTTGTGAAGACTTCAAGGGGACGGGGCCCGCAGTGTTACTTATAACTGATTCCAGAAACGTCCGCACGTATCGCTTCCTGAATCCCGTCTGGCAGATCGCCTTCTGGATGGAAGCCTCCGGGTATCCGGTGATGCCCCCTAGCGGCGCCCCCTTTGAGCGGTAAACCGGGCTCTAGCAGTGAACTTTGTCCCGGCGTTAGCGCTCTGGCCGGTCCGAGCGGCTTTGCTGGCTGTTGTTCGGAGATTCTTGCAGATTTGGACTTGGCATCTGGATAAACAGACTCAGCACCCAGTCACCCTACCATGTTTTGCTTGGCATCGCGAGATAAGGTGGAGGATAAGGCAGCCCGTATAGTCAATTGCACGTGTATGTGCGTTGGGCTTACATATACATAGGTGTCAGAGTGGCATCATTTGAACACGTAAAAACCAAATGCCGCCGACACATTGGCAGAATGGTGGGCGGGTTTCGACAGTTAACTTTAGCCCCCCTCCCCCCCCCCCCTCCCCCACCCCTCTGCACCGGCTTTTTAAAGTCGTAAGCCGAGTGTTAATGGTATGGGTGTAACAACAGTGGTAAATCCATTATTAAGCCGTAACGATAAAGTATCAGTTATCATTAATCCGAGATTAGGTCCAATATATACTTAATCCGCCAAACGGAATAACAGACCCAATGTTCGCTGCACTATCCACTAACTTGTTGAGCCTTTGTTGTGGGTCATGCCGTTACGTGACATATATCTCTTTATACATATTTTCTCTTTGAGTTTGCTAACTTCAAAGATTATAAGATTATAACAAACTACTATCAGGCAATATTGTGTGTGACAGCTGTGGTCCTTCGTCGTTCTGTTTACCTTTCTTTGCTTGTTGGGGGGCCGCCCTGGTTGAGTGGTGGTCCACTTGACCGACAGGTGGCGGGCTAAACCCCTCCCTCGCCCCTCCCCCCCCCCGTGTCTGGGGGAGCCGCCCTGGTTGAGTGGTGGTCCACTTGACCGACAGGTGGCGGGCTAAACCCCTCCCCCGCCCCTCCCCCCCCCCGTGTCTGGGGGAGCCGCCCTGGTCGAGTGGTGGAGCGCTTGACCGACAGGTGGCGAGCTCAACCCCTCCGCCCCCCGCCCCTCTCCGCCCGTGTCTGGGGGAGCCGCCCTGGTCAAGTGGTGGAGCGCTTGACCGACAGGTGGCGGGCTCAACCCCTCCCCCCTCCCCTCTCCGTGTCTGGGGAAGCCGCCCTGGTCGAGTGGTGGAGCACTTGACCGACAGGTGGCGGGCTCAACCCTCCCCCCCCCCCTCCCCGCCCGTGTCTGGGGGAGCCGCCCTGGTCGAGTGGTGGAGCACTTGACCGACAGGTGGCGGGCTCAACCCCTCCCCCCTCCCCTCCCTTTTTCTAGGGAAGCCGCCCTGGTCGAGTGGTGGAGCGCTTGACCGACAGGTGGCGGGCTCAACCCTCCCCCCCCCGCCCCTCCCCGCCCGTGTCTGGGGGAGCCACCCTGGTTGAGTGGTGGAGCGCTTGACCGACAGGTGGCGGGCTCAACCCCGCCCCCCCCCCGCCCCTCCCCCCGTGTCTGGGGGAGCGGCTTGGGTCGAGTGGTGGCCAACTTGACCGACAGGTGGCGGGCTCAACCCCTCCCCCGCCCCTCCCCCCCCCCGTGTCTGGGGGAGCCGCCCTGGTCGAGTGGTGGAGCGCTTGACCGACAGGTGGCGGGCTCAACCCCTCCCCCCCCCGCCCCTCCCCGCCCGTGTCTGGGGGAGCCGCCCTGGTCGAGTGGTGGAGCGCTTGTCCGACAGGTGGCGGGCTCAACCCTCCCCCCCCCCGCCCCTCCCCGCCCGTGTCTGGGGGAGCCACCCTGGTTGAGTGGTGGAGCGCTTGACCGACAGGTGGCGGGCTCAACCCCGCCCCCCCCCCCCGCCCCTCCCCCCGTGTCTGGGGAAGCCACCCTGGCCGAGTGGTGGAGCGCTTGACCGACAGGTGGCGGGCTCAACCCCTCCCCCCCCCCCTCCT
>OZ025249.1:27129774-27238440 GCA_964019135.1 Arenicola marina
GGGGGGCTGCGGAAAGTGACCACCTATCAGCTAGGGGCTGGGGGTGGGGGGTTTGGGGGGCTGCGGAAAGTGACCACCTATCAGCTAGGGGTTGGGCGTGTGGTAGGGGGTGGGGGGTTTGGGGGGCTGCGGAAAGTGACCACATATCAGCTAGGGGCTGGGTGTGTGGGAGGGGGTGGGGGGTTTGGGGGGCTGCGGAAAGTGACCACCTATCAGCTAGCGGCTGGGTGTGTGAGAGGGGGTGGGGGGTTTGGGGGGCTGCAGAAAGTGACCACCTATCAGCTAGGGGCTGGGTGTGTGAGAGGGGGTGGGAGGTTTGGGTGGGTTGCGGAAAAAAACCACCTATCAGCTAGGGGATGGGTGTGTGGGAGGGGGTGGGGGCTTTGGGCGGCTGCGGAAAGTGAACCACCTATCAGCTAGAGGCTGGGTGTGTGGGAGGGGGTGGGGGGTTTGGGGGGCTGCGGAAAGTGACCACCTATCAGCTAGGGGCTGGGTGTGTGGGAGGGGGTGGGGGGGGGGGTTTGGGGGGCTGCGGAAAGTGACCACCTATCAGCAAGGGGCTGCACGGGTGTTGGCCCAAAAGTAACCTTGCAAGATACCAATGTCCTCGTCCGTGTTCGGTCTGATACAGGAGCTTGACAGAGTGGAGGGAATAAATACCTTTTCCGATCTCTGCGATTGGCATCCAGGAATTCTTGGTTTCGCGATTAGCTGTTGGCAATGTTAGGGGGTCGTTATCCATACAAATCCTGATTCAAAGCGGTGAACCTTTCCCTACTTACCGCGATCCGTTATAACAGTCTAGGATCTCCTCGATATTCACGATATCACTTTTAAGGTGTGTTTTTTTCGCGCCCAGCCTAGAACAGTCCTCAATTTGGGGATTCGATATTGCTCTGCCTAATTCTTGGAGATTCGCGATTCAGAGGGGGTACCCCCCCCCCCTCCCCCCCACACACACACTCCTCATAGATCTTCTCATACACCGACTGCCTTCGCATAGACAAACACCCTTCTCATAGACATGTATACACCCTTCACCAACTTCGGGTTTCGTGTTGCAAATGGTGGCTGGTTGTAAGCTATTCTATGCACGGTACCCAATTGTATTTCCATATCTCTGTGATGTGTATTTCGGGCGACGGTACGCATACATCGTGTTTTGGGGGCCTTATGCCATGGTCTCCAAATGATTTAGTTGTAGAATTGCTCGCGGCATTTGCACTTACGACTAAATAAGTGTGACTGGATGCCTAGACACGCTAGATCGGCGTTTCAAATCCAGTTTTTCAAACCAGAGTCCGTCGTGGTGGGCTATTCCCTCTTACACGAGACGAACCTAATCCCTCTTTTGAGATGCTAGACCTTCCCAAGAATTCGAATCGATGCCGAAAGCCTTTACGTGACGCTCAGAAACATTCTTAAACCTGACCTTTGGCCGTCCAGTAAACCCTTTGGTATCCATCCATCCATCCAGCTAGCCAACGAGTAAAAAGACGATAATAAAGAACACAAGATACTCGGGGTAAGATTTTGCTAGTTTTATTTCTGAAAAGCCAGAGGTCTCACATAATAAAAACATGTACCACAAAATGGTCAGTTCTCCATACTACTAAGGCCACAACACTACAACCACATCCCAGTTAAAAATTGGTACGATCTGTTACCACATCAACTACCAAACGACACCAAGGAGTATTCATATGCCTTATTATGAATTTGAAGGTTTCGTGCATGTTAATTTGTCCGTTACTTATTGCTAAAGTTCGCACTGTCACTGCGTCATGGATAGCGCCAAATGGCTGAAACCCGCTTAAGCTTCGTAATGTCCACTGAAGCATATTCTCTCGGGGGAGACCAGTCGACTTAGACACGGGGTCATACTGTCAACAATGCCCAAAAGAACAGCTACACACCATACAGAACCAGGTTTAGATAGAGTTTGCAAAACTAAAAATAATAGCTAAATACAATACGTATTTTATTTTTCACGATGCGGTGGTGAAACCGTGTCTTTACCTCCACATTTATTGACCTATATAAGGACATTGGCCGTTAGCTCAACAAAAACGACTACTAAACCACAGCATTAATTGTGTATCGACCGTGCAACGAAATTAAATGCGGATTAAAACATAATGAAATAAAACAATAACATGTCGACAAAAACTCTGAACCGAAAACTAACATATCAGCTTTAAAACGATGAATAAGTAATAAAAAATAGGCATTTTTTTATATTAATAGTGAGTATGAATACAAAACAAGGAAATATAGTGGCATGCATGACATGAATATAGGATGTACCTGTGCAATCCCAACGTACTCACTGGCCAGGACGACTTGTGACATTGAGCACCATAAAAGAAATGCTGAATAGTGGTTGAATTGGAGTTATCTATTAATATTAGCGGACAATAACTACCGGTAGCTGACAATACAACCAGATTGCAGGCTATAGACGATCAATTAGGGCTATTAATACCGGATGTCCAATAATGTAATTTTCTAGTAAACAACGTCATATGGGTTTCTCAAGTACTATTTGAAGAATATCTTCGCCTGGGCTGACACGCATTGCATACACACAGGTTTATGCTTATCCAAAATGGTTTACAGTCCATGGAACAGTAATTCACATTATCTAACTGACCAATTGAGCTTAATTACTGAATACTACTGTTTGCTTATCCAAGAAACCTTACATTTGATGAAGACTTTAAAGTATACAGTTCGAAGTACATTATTGGGCAGACAAAAACATTTTCAGTGGAACAAATACACACCAATCATCAAACACCAATGTGACGGACATGAACTTCATCACATATCTGAAAGTTTCGTTTTTTTAAAGTCTTATAACGGACGAACTAGATTTAAAAGCAAGAAGAGTGCTGAATAATACACTAAGCCACGCTTAAAGCTCTACAAGCCAGCCTACTACTACTACCCTAACTTTACTAACAATGTAGAGGTCCGCCCTGCCATTACAAGGTCAGGATACACCCCCCACCCCGCCCAAATCAAAAATCAGGTCAAGAACACAATGAACCAAACTACTGACTTACACAAAGATTAGTCTTGGCTTTTTAAAGTCCGACAACTTAATTGGCGGTAATTACACCTATGATACAGAATTGTTTCACTTTGCAACATATTTAATAAGGCAGAGAATATGAGCCCGATATATCGGTAGTTTATGAGTAGTTACACCTTGCTTCAGATAACCTCCAGAATATTCAAAAATTGTCTCCTAGACAGAATTAACCTTTACGACTATTGAGTTTCATGACCAGGTTACATGGTACCAAGTATATACGTATATGTGCCAGAATCTTTAAGAGCCAAGGACGTAAACTGTACTACATCAACCAGCTTGGCATACAAAACACACTCATTATCTTCCTGGAAATACAACGGTCCTTATTAATGGGTGCAGTAGTGCCACCCCCCCCCCGCCCCGCCCACCACCCTATTCTTTAATTAGTTTAGTATGATACACACATCTCAGTTAACACACCGTGAAGAGTTTTCATTTGTAAACAAGTCTATAAAAGACGCTCGCTGATTATTTAGAAATATAGATATACAAATACAAACAGGGTATATATAAAACAGATAGAAAGCTATAGTACAGATATAAACCCGATGTTTCAATAGGTTTGTCATTTGTTTTAACAAAATCTAGAAGTGCTGTTGTCCATCCCAACATATCGGGCCATTGAAAATGTTCGCACCGATGGCAGTTCGGAACAGACGCATGAAAATAAAGATACGAGTCATTTCCTCTTGATATACTGCAGTTTCTCGTGTTAGGCCGCTCGGCAATATGAAAGCGCAGAACTAAAACTCGTTCTGGAGGTTAACGTAGGTATAAAACTTCAGAAAATATTAATACATCTATATTTATCCACGCATGCAAGGACAAACAACAAACCCCATTTACAGGTTTATTCTCCCAATAAGCATTTCTGGTTGAAAAGACGACACACCACAATGCATGTAGCAGGTTCACTTGAGGTCTTATTAACACCTTCTTGGACTGTGAAGAGATTCCGTCAGCGGTCTCCCCTCCCCCCCCCCTAATACAAGCGGGTTTAAAGCTGCTCATACAGGAATTTTTCACCTGGACAATGATTTTCTACATTTAGTGGAAACTGACTGGATCACTTGTCTGATCATGTCAACGTCAGTTTGTGTAAGACATGTTAACATTAGGAAGTTTACCTTCAGGTCACACGGCACAAATACGGCAACACTGCCCACATTTTTATGACGTAGTACGCAAGAACGCCACACTACAGGCTACAACGAGCCATGGTTTTTTTTGCAACCACATATTTGATTCTATGTAATAAATAACCAATCGTCCCAAGTAAAAGATTCAAACAATGCATTATGCAGGGAAAAGTTGCTGTACGAGTGACGTTAAAGCTACATGTGGAGCCGACCGTTGCAACGGCTGTACCAAAATAAACATAAACAGGAAATGTTACCTTTGACCACAAGCAGTGTCAACGGCCACCGCCAAAGAAAAAGTGGCGCTCCGGATGCTTCTATTGTCTCATATAATTTAGCGCTTGGGCCCCCTGTCGGTGGCACCGGTAAACGACTTGTGTACGCACGTTTATGACGTTTCAAATCAGCACAAGTTTTCATTGTTGTGGCGGACAATTCATGAATTGGCAGATAATTGGTGAGCGATATGGTAGGTGTTTATTGTCTGTTGTGAACCTTAAGGCCTTAGGTTTGTGTTCTTATACGCAAATTTGGCATTCAAAAACAGCGAAACAACTCCACATGCAACTTTAAAGAAAGATTCCACCTACCCCAGCAGTCATGTGGAGGCAAGGACACCGAATAACACGGGCGAAGTATCAACACATAGGTTGCCTACAGTTACACAGCTGTTTCCAGTTGACCCATATACTGACATTGACCACCGATAACCACTATAAAATCACCGCTACACTAGAAATACCGCATAAAAGCAGCCCTCTCTACTAAAAAACGGTTCTTCAGTTATATTCAATAATAATGTACATGACTACAAGCGAATAGAAAAATCGACGACGTAGCGTATGCTTGCAAATATTCCACATCCCATTACCAGAAAAAGATAAATCGTCAAAAAGGTTATAATTTACCATAAATATATCAAATGTTGGTATATATTGACATATAACACGAAGAAAGTCGATGGCGACAATTAATCACTTCAACAAATTACGAATCTTGTTATATATTCCATAAATGAAGAAGCGTATGTATCTAGAGATGTCGCAGAACGATCTCTTTCATCGGCTTGTAAGTTATAGCCAATGGCGTTCCTATTTCTCTATCATCTCGGTTCCCTCGTCGTCATTTCCGGCCTTGCCATTTCTAGGGGCTTTGCCTTTGCGTTCCAGATTCCTAATAGCTTCCTCGCTATTTTTCACATATTTCTGCAAGAAATATATACAGCTGTGACAAAGCTTGAAGCAAAGTCTCACAAATATGCTTTGCAGGGAAAGTGTTTATTGAAGCAAGGCTAATTCAACGTGCTTCTTGATGTGGTGTTTAACATTCAGGAAGGAAGTGGAAGTTGAACATTTAAGGGACAGGACTCTTAACAACAAACGAGAGGGCAACGATATTTGTTATTCGCTACCAAGGACACAACATGTCACAACCATGTTTCATTAATATATAAGGTTGCGAAAACGAGAATTTCAGAACGTTAACTCTTTCCCACGCACGGACGCCTTTTGACGCCTTCACACTTAAGCCGCATAAACGCCTTCGGACGCCTTCACGATTAAGCCGTATAAACGCCTTCGGACGCCTTCACGCTTAAGCCGCACAACCGCCTTTTGACGCCTTCCAACTACCCTTGCAGCCGAAATTCCGGGTCCCTCAACGAGAAACTTTCCGTGATGATACCTAGGGGTATTCTTAACAATAAAACGTTTCATTCATTGTGTTAACATAAATATAACACATTTTGGGGTGAATAGCATACACCCACCCGAGGCGAATACAAGCCCGCGCCGCTAACCACTGTGCGAATGCACGGACCTAGATATGGCTGGCCGGGTAAACTTATCAGTAAGCTGGTACCGACACCCACGCGCACGCACACAAGGCGCGTATAAGCCCGGAACCAGGCGTTTGGCATCAGGATAGGGCTTGAGCCAGTCAGTGCCGCTGGCTAGGGCCATGGCTCTGCGGACTAGGTGCGCTCGGCCTGGGCCTCTGCGTGCGGAGTCTGTGCACTGTTTTAGTCAGTCCATAGTGTGAGTAAATGCACGAGCGGGGGACTTTCTCTGCGTGGGAAAGAGTTAAATGGTAGATTATTAGTTGGAAAACAGCCTTTTCGAAGACCGATTCTATGAAGTTCTTTCACGTGAGTTCTCTTCTATGTTACAGGCCACGAAATGCATTGTTCAAGTAAATGACATGATAATCGACTTTGGTAATATCGAAACAATGGTTCGTGCAAAAAGTTGTTATCAAAAAGATCAAAGAGAAAACATATTTTCGATCTATCACGATCAAGTCAAGCGAACTTAAGCAAAATATATCTTTGAAAGATCTGTCGCAGAACCAGAACGTGACGGACACCGCGACCCGTTTGTCGGGACAACAGAATTGTCGTCTGCTTCTCGCGAGAATTGAACTCATGCCATGCTAATGCAAACCTTCTGATAGCAGACCGTACATGGCGGCAAACATACCCCAGAGACATACATGCAGGGAAATGCCAAAACGCAAGAAGTAGACATGCCTAGATGGCAGACTGTAAACACTGCTTGCGAGAGAATCTCGACTACGCGTAGATACATTGATATAATTAGGTTATATAATTTATAACTTTGACGAAAATACTTCTCCTATGTAACACAACTGATTGCGCAAACAATTGATTTAATCAAATGCAACTTTCTGCAACTCAGCTGCCTCCCGTATGAATATAGTTCCAATACAAATATAAGATTATACTTCAAATATATCAAAGTATATGCAGACATACTACTTAACATATGTACTCTAGGAAGAAATAGATGAAAACATGAAACATTCTCTGAATTTGTTCACGATGGATCATCTTGATTTACTCCCTCGATTTGGTCGAGATCGGCCATCTCGGTTTACTCTTTAAATTTGTTCACAGTCGGCCATCTTGGTTTTTGCATGTCTATTTCGCCTTCGAGTCACACAGAATATGCAGAAATCAAGCAGTTAATGGCGCCAGCCGCTGACGGAAACACGAGCGGTGGCTCACTCACTCAGTATCATTATAAGTGCTAGGGGAGAAGACGACGCGGAAGTCACGGATGACGTCACACTTCGGCTGGTTTACTGGCCAATGGGGTCATTTCCTTGTCCTCGATCGCTCCGTCCACACTGTCCTTCCGTTTGCCGGCTTTACTGTCCAGCTGACTGCTGGCGTTTTTCACATAGGCCTGCGAGGCGCATGCGCGGGGAGAGATAGTGCGTGATCGAATGAGAGAAAGACACGGAGAATGGCGGAGAGGTAAAAGCTGACGAGGAGTTTGTGCACGGCTAAAAGGTTACAGGTCAAAGGTAACAAAACAGACATAATTCACGTGTTGAAAATCGGGTTAGTAAGAATAGTTAAGCATTAACATCGTTCAGGTGAACACAACAGTAGGCAGCAGAGAACCGCTCATAACTCTTAACGTAAACTACTAATTATCAACCTTCGTAGTAATATAATTATGTAATAAGATAGAAGCGGCCAAATCATCAATTAATACGATGAAGCTAGAAACAGTTTCCATAAGTTTTGTGTTGTACAACAATAAAGACGGAAAAAGACTTATTACAAACTACAAATCTTTTAATGTGAAATTTTATGTAAAGCCGAATAGTCTGTTATCAATTACAACGCTTTTATTAGACGACAAGGTAAACATGCCAACCGCGCCAGGAGACCCATATGTATATATATTGGATTAGTTACTGCGGAGGTAACATGGGCCCTCGAAGCCACAGGAAGGCGGTGCGAGGGGACCCGTGGTGGGTGGGGTCAGTAAACTACTCCCGTGTACATGCATGTAGGCTGTCTGGGGGACATTATGCAGTAATGGTGCAATCGGACCCAGGGCAATCAAACCTAAACTGATATTTAGTCTTTTTCATATGTGCACTGTTGTGCACATGGAGGTAAAACCGGACCAAGAAACCTCCCGGGGCAATGACTCAGATTGGCGTGAATCATGCGCAAGTTGAAGTTATCAGGGCGCAAACCCTTGATCCACACTTACCACGAGGGAGGGGTGCATTTAGGACTCGCGGCCCTAGATGACGTCACCACGCTGCCTGGATGACGTCACCACACTGCCTACATGACGTCACCACACAGCCTGGATGACGTCACCACACTGCCTGGATGACGTCACCACACTGCCTGGATGACGTCACCACAGTGCTTACATGACGTCACCATACTGCCTACATGACGTCATCACACAGCCTGGATGACGTCACCACACTTACCATGAGGGAGGGGGGCATGTAGTACTCGTGGCCCTAGATGACGTCACCACACTGCCTGGATGACGTCGCCACATTGCCTACATGACGTCACCACACTTACCATGAGGGAGGGGTGCATGTAGTACTCGTGGCCCTAGATGACGTCACCACAGTGCCTACATGACGTCACCACAGCGCCTACATGACGTCACCACACTTACCATGAGGGAGGGGTGCATGTAGTACTCGTCGCCCTAGATGACGTCACCACACTGCCTACATGACGTCACCACACTTACCATGGGGGAGGGGTGCATGTAGTACTCGTGGCCCTAGATGACGTCACCACAGTGCCTACATGACGTCACCACAGTGCCTACATGAAGTCACCACACTTACCATGAGGGAGGGGTGCATGTAGTACTCGTGGCCTGGGGTCCCGTCGTTCAGCGCGCAGTCCTCACAGAAGCACAGCAGCAGGGCGTCCACCACCATCTGTCAGTGACACGCACCCGACCAGCAGATTAACTAACCGCTTGATACCAAGGGCAGCTGACCCATTATAGCAGAACATGTAATGGTTCACAATAAGATACATACTAGTGATCAGTGCAGTCTAAAATTATATCAACTGAAACTACCGCTCAGTAAATAACGAAATGAACCCTTCAATTAAGGAGAAGGAAGCAGCGCTTCGGGTTTCATCCCAATACTCCGGCATAACGCCGCATATATAACCGTCAGAACCGCGTCCCAAGTAACAAAAAACATTTCACATTCACCTTAGACAAAAAAATTAGGAAAAACAGGTATTTCACCATTCCATCATGCCTTATACGATTTTAAAAAAATGCAACACTCCACGGGATAATTGTCATTATCTCACTCGAAAATGGGTGCCAAAGTCTTCCATGCAAGGTGGCAGTTCAGTTCAGTTCAGTATTCATTTATTCAACCAAGTGAGTCATATACACGTAAAAAACAAAGCAGAACATCTTGCTCTCTGACATACACTTGGTTAGGAGACTCCAGTTAAGGCCAGCTGGCCGCTGTCACTAGAGCTACCTGTATTGGTTGAGCTTGTGATAAACGGATTATATTAGGATTATATTGGACGCTATGATAGTGAGTGAACAGTAACACAACTTTTAACCCGACACAAAGTAACAGCAAATAAACGAAAAGAAAAAAAAAAAAAAAAAAAAAGAATAAACATGTAGGTCTACCGTCACACATAACTGTTATGTTCATTATGGTCACTGATAGTGGTTACAGACATAGCACCGTTCAATATTGCATGTGTCCGAATACATATTAATGATATCACGCTTTAGGATGGGACACTTGTGAGAGCTCCGTATGTAACGGTACCAGATCGTCAGACGCCTGAAGTACGCTACCGTCACACTTACCTCGAAAAGGGAAAGGACTTGATGGGCAATGAGGTAAGATAACATGGCTACCACGAAGTAGGGTAGAGCAAACAATGACAAGAAGGCTTCACTCTGCAATCGTGCAAGGTTAAACAAAAAATTGTGAGTGTTAAGACAAGTGTCAAAAGTTTGTTGAAGCGGATTATTGCAGACGTAGCATGCATGGTGGTAGGGTATGGCAGATACCTTGCAGTATCACGTGTTCAAAGGGAAAACGAAAAGGGTTAGGAAAAGTTAGTAGAACTGCAACCCAAATTGTAATAAAACAAAAGCAACGATAAGTATGCCAGGAAATAATGATGGTTCGGACAATCTAACAAATGAAAAACAAAAGTTAAAAGGCAAAAAAGAAAAGCGTATGTTAGTTAAGCAACTGGAAAATGTCTTGGGGATTAGAGTAGTACCTATCCAAAGAAATAACTAAAAACGGGGGAAATATATGTCCGAGTTGAGCCAATGTTTTCCATTTATAACTCCTAGAAAGAGGCTAGTAATGTTATATATATCACCTTTGTTTATCCTTATATAAACAATACGATGGGCCGGGTGCCAATAAACTATCCATCTCTATGCAAAAAAGACATAAAAGATATATTTGGGTGGATTTTGACACAAAATTACACTTATCTGACATCCGAACTCATACTGTGATGATTTATGGATACAAATACCCTAAAGTCAAAATACTAAAACACGCGTCATAAAATGATGGTTGCCATGGCGCCGAACGTGCTTTGAACAATACATGCTCTATATTTATACCAGCCACGAGGATGCCATGGCAACTATAGAGCCTTTCATTGTCTGTGATTTAGTCTAGTTGTGAAAGTGTGTCTTTTCCCAATGGAGTGTCAGCATGGAGAAATATTGTTTGTGTCTTAAAAAAGGATAACCTCGCAGTACAAACGTAAGTTTAGTATCATTAAAATGGTCTAGTGTTGCTTTCTCACGTCAGGGATTTTTAGAGTGATCGAGGCAAATTCGCAGAAAATATGGGCCGAAACGTGTGTCTACGGCATTTATGACTTTGACTTTAGTTCTATGGCTGGAGGATGGGTAAAAATTAGAGAATGCAACACAAAAAGGGGACTCCATTAAAGTATCTTTTGGCACATCAAAACCGGCCAAAAGTATCTAGATCAGGGTGGAAATATGAAAATAATTGTATTTACACACAAAAGCCGCGAAGGTTAACAGTGACGCAGAAATATCGGGAAAGAACCGAAAGGAGCAGTGACAACAGTCAAGCATGCGCACTGAGAACCACACCACAGCGACTTCCGGGCTGGAAACATTCTCATGCCAGACGGAGCCACCTACCTCGTAGATGGCCAAAGCACAGTGGGCGCATAAGAAGGCAAACACGCAGACAAAGAACACTGGGATGGCATAGAAATGCAGCACTGGGTTCGTCTGAAAGAGAAACATTCTTCTCGGTTCATTAACACGTAGACAGGTGGCGCACTTCATGGGTATCACTCTCAGGGGGAGGCAGCTACATCGAAAGTGAAGTCAATATTACCTTACCACCATGTGGGTCACGTCCATAACAAAAGTATGAATATACCTCTAGCGTAATAAATATTAAATAGGAAAATCAAACCCCAGGGCATGAATTTATAAGTAACCAAGTGGGCATTAGGACAGAAACTGAATGACTGACATCTGTGGATGTGCCATCATAGCACAATGTAATTCATTATAAAAACAATTGTTGTATTCTCTCCATTGATCACTGCAAAGTTGAGCTTTATAACCATAATTCTAGCCAAAAGTCGCAGCTCTAAAATAATTCACCGCGCAATTTTCTTTATGAAAACCATGTGGACAACACACGTAATTAACAATAGATACAATTGTCTGTCAGTCGGACTATCTGATAGTAAGGCGGACTGACCCGGAGCCAGATGACGGCGATGGCACACGTGGCAGCCATGACACCGATCTTCCCCAGGAAGAGGACGAAGGCCCCGACACTGTTGATGGTGGCCACCCTCAGCACGTTGTTGGCGATGATGGAGAAGGCCTGGAGGAGACCGCCGCGAGATCACGCGAGAGGATGGCGTGAGGTGGGGCAGAGAGAAGGAAAAGACGTCTTTTAGTACTTAGCCCACCACCCAAAAAAATAAATCAATTAAATATTTTTTAATATCGTTAAAGGGAAAATGGCGCCACATGAAATTGCACGCTTTAAAATTACACTGTAAAAAAATCTTCAAATGTGATTTCCATAGATTTATTCCAAGGCGGGTTCACTGGTTTCTGGTTTCTTGATATGTATAACCCACCTTTTTAGCGGAAGGACAGAAGCTGTTGCCATCAATAGCTGCAACATAGCAATATTTCAATCGTTCTGCTGATTTATTCTGCCACAGACAAGTGCCGGTACGTAAAGTAATTGTATTAATTACCAATGTATCGCGAAATATGGGAATTCAATTGCATGCCTGAACTCCACTATAAAAAATATTTAAAAAATTCAGCTAGTGAAATTAAGATATTAAACCAGGGGGAAACAATCTCATTATTTCTTCTTCGGCCTGAAAACATGTGTCTCTCTTCACTTTTATGTGCATCTGGCGAGAGCTCATTGTATATGTAACGAGTGAGAGGACGTGAACACGACAATCAGTGGGATGTTCCAGTATCACTCAGACTATAGGGAGAGTCTGAGAACACTTACCAATGATGGTGTAGGCATTCTGGTTGAGGAACTTGAGTAGCTTCTCCAAACACCACAGGCAGCAGATGCAGCATTTCAGGCAGCACTTCGCGCATGCGTTCTCCGTGCCTTCACACCTACGGAAGCACATACCACAATTTATATTGATCAACTTTGCTTTTTCGCAAGAATCACATTTTGACGGACGTAATGTAATGAGTAGAACACTAATAGCAATCCCATTCAGTGTTCCCGATATTTGTCAAACATACTACAAAATGACAAGTTGGGTTGGCTCATGGGGCGACAATGTAACAAAAGTCCTTTAACATATATAGACATTAGCCTAAATAGACCAAGACATATTTTTCACCCTGGATAACAGACATGTTTGCACTTCTGTGAAGACCTAGCAGTGCAGTGTCGGCAAGAGCTGATCGCACTAGATACGTCATGGGTGACCCAACACACACCAATGTTAAACCAACATTGAAGCATTGCTCTGGATGTACATGAGGATGTATCTGTTACGTACTTGCTCTGGGTGTACATGAGGATGTATCTGTTACGTACTTGCTCTGGATGTACATGAGGATGTATCTGTTACGTACTTGCTCTGGGTGTACATGAGGATGTATCTGTTACGTACTTGCTCTGGATGTACATGAGGATGTATCTGTTACGTACTTGCTCTGGATGTACATGAGGATGTATCTGTTACGTACTTGCTCTGGATGTACATGAGGATGTATCTGTTACGTACTTGCTCTGGATGTACATGAGGATGTATCTGTTACGTACTTGCTCTGGGTGTACACGAGGATGTATCTGTTACGTACTTGCTCTGGGTGTACATGAGGATGTATCTGTTACGTACTTGCTCTGGATGTACATGAGGATGTATCTGTTACGTACTTGCTCTGGATGTACATGAGGATGTATCGGTTACGTACTTGCTCTGGATGTACATGAGGATGTATCTGTTACGTACTTGCTCTGGATGTACATGAGGATGTATCGGTTACGTATTTGCTCTGGATGTACATGAGGATGTATCTGTTACGTACTTGCTCTGGATGTACATGAGGATGTATCTGTTACGTACTTGCTCTGGATGTACATGAGGATGTATCTGTTACGTACTTGCTCTGGATGTACATGAGGATGTATCGGTTACGTATTTGCTCTGGATGTACATGAGGATGTATCTGTTACGTACTTGCTCTGGATGTACATGAGGATGTATCTGTTACGTACTTGCTCTGGATGTATATGAGGATGTATCGGTTACGTATTTGCTCTGGATGTACATGAGGATGTATCTGTTACGTACTTGCTCTGGATGTACATGAGGATGTATCGGTTACGTATTTGCTCTGGATGTACATGAGGATGTATCTGTTACGTACTTGCTCTGGATGTACATGAGGATGTATCTGTTACGTATTTGCTCTGGATGTACATGAGGATGTATCTGTTACGTACTTGCTCTGGGTGTACATGAGGATGTATCTGTTACGTACTTGCTCTGGATGTACATGAGGATGTATCTGTTACGTACTTGCTCTGGGTGTACATGAGGATGTATCTGTTACGTACTTGCTCTGGGTGTACATGAGGATGTATCTGTTACGTACTTGCTCTGGATGTACATGAGGATGTATCTGTTACGTACTTGCTCTGGGTGTACATGAGGATGTATCTGTTACGTACTTGCTCTGGATGTACATGAGGATGTATCTGTTACGTACTTGTTCTGGATGTACATGAGGATGTATCGGTTACGTACTTGCTCTGGATGTACATGAGGATGTATCTGTTACGTACTTGCTCTGGATGTACATGAGGATGTATCTGTTACGTACTTGCTCTGGGTGTACATGAGGATGTATCTGTTACGTACTTGCTCTGGATGTACATGAGGATGTATCTGTTACGTACTTGCTCTGGATGTACATGAGGATGTATCTGTTACGTACTTGCTCTGGGTGTACATGAGGATGTATCTGTTACGTACTTGCTCTGGATGTACATGAGGATGTATCTGTTACGTACTTGCTCTGGATGTACATGAGGATGTATCGGTTACGTATTTGCTCTGGATGTACATGAGGATGTATCTGTTACGTACTTGCTCTGGATGTACATGAGGATGTATCTGTTACGTAGTTGCTCTGGATGTACATGAGGATGTATCTGTTACGTACTTGCTCTGGATGTACATGAGGATGTATCGGTTACGTATTTGCTCTGGATGTACATGAGGATGTATCTGTTACGTACTTGCTCTGGGTGTACATGAGGATGTATCTGTTACGTACTTGCTCTGGATGTACATGAGGATGTATCTGTTACGTACTTGCTCTGGGTGTACATGAGGATGTATCTGTTACGTACTTGCTCTGGATGTACATGAGGATGTATCTGTTACGTACTTGCTCTGGATGTACATGAGGATGTATCTGTTACGTACTTGCTCTGGATGTACATGAGGATGTATCTGTTACGTACTTGCTCTGGGTGTACATGAGGATGTATCGGTTACGTATTTGCTCTGGGTGTACATGAGGATGTATCGGTTACGTATTTGCTCTGGATGTACATGAGGATGTATCGGTTACGTATTTGCTCTGGATGTACATGAGGATGTATCGGTTACGTATTTGCTCTGGATGTACATGAGGATGTATCGGTTACGTACTTGCTCTGGGTGTACATGAGGATGTATCGGTTACGTATTTGCTCTGGATGTACATGAGGATGTATCGGTTACGTACTTGCTCTGGATGTACATGAGGATGTATCGGTTACGTACTTGCTCTGGATGTACATGAGGATGTATCTGTTACGTACTTGCTCTGGATGTACATGAGGATGTATCTGTTACGTATTTGCTCTGGATGTACATGAGGATGTATCTGTTACGTACTTGCTCTGGGTGTACATGAGGATGTATCTGTTACGTACTTGCTCTGGATGTACATGAGGATGTATCTGTTACGTACTTGCTCTGGATGTACATGAGGATGTATCTGTTACGTACTTGCTCTGGATGTACATGAGGATGTATCTGTTACGTACTTGCTCTGGATGTACATGAGGATGTATCTGTTACGTACTTGCTCTGGGTGTACATGAGGATGTATCTGTTACATACTTGCTCCGGATGTACATGAGGATGTATCTGTTACGTACTTGCTCTGGATGTACATGAGGATGTATCGGTTACGTACTTGCTCTGGATGTACATGAGGATGTATCTGTTACGTACTTGCTCCGGATGTACATGAGGATGTATCTGTTACGTACTTGCTCTGGATGTACATGAGGATGTATCTGTTACGTACTTGCTCTGGATGTACATGAGGATGTATCGGTTACGTACTTGCTCTGGATGTACATGAGGATGTATCTGTTACGTACTTGCTCTGGGTGTACATGAGGATGTATCTGTTACGTATTTGCTCTGGATGTACATGAGGATGTATCTGTTACGTACTTGCTCTGGATGTACATGAGGATGTATCGGTTACGTACTTGCTCCGGATGTACATGAGGATGTATCTGTTACGTACTTGCTCTGGGTGTACATGAGGATGTATCTGTTACGTACTTGCTCTGGGTGTACATGAGGATGTATCTGTTACGTACTTGCTCTGGATGTACATGAGGATGTATCGGTTACGTACTTGCTCTGGATGTACATGAGGATGTATCGGTTACGTATTTGCTCTGGATGTACATGAGGATGTATCTGTTACGTACTTTCTCTGGATGTACATGAGGATGTATCTGTTACGTACTTGCTCTGGGTGTACATGAGGATGTATCTGTTACGTATTTGCTCTGGATGTACATGAGGATGTATCTGTTACGTACTTGCTCTGGATGTACATGAGGATGTATCGGTTACGTACTTGCTCTGGATGTACATGAGGATGTATCTGTTACGTACTTGCTCTGGGTGTACATGAGGATGTATCTGTTACGTATTTGCTCTGGATGTACATGAGGATGTATCTGTTACGTACTTGCTCTGGATGTACATGAGGATGTATCTGTTACGTACTTGCTCTGGGTGTACATGAGGATGTATCTGTTACGTACTTGCTCTGGGTGTACATGAGGATGTATCTGTTACGTACTTGCTCTGGATGTACATGAGGATGTATCGGTTACGTACTTGCTCTGGATGTACATGAGGATGTATCGGTTACGTATTTGCTCTGGATGTACATGAGGATGTATCTGTTACGTACTTGCTCTGGATGTACATGAGGATGTATCTGGGAACCTTGACCAGCAGAATGATGAAGGCGCCGAGGGCCACGGACCCGATGTGGTGCAGCACCAGGCGACACATCGACTTATAAATCGGACAGTTCAGCTCCTTCTTATCCCTGTCAGATAACAACAGAGATCATTTTACTCCCTGTAGAATACAGAAGGGTCGGCAGTCAAACCACATATAAGGTATCGGTGTATAAGTGTTCGTTATGAACATAAATTACGAAATAATAATGACAGAGTATGCTGTTTTTCAACTAAGCTGGAGAGGCCAGTTAGAGAGCTAGCTCCCCTCCCTCACCCACCCCCCCCCCCCCCCGCCGCCCACCTCCGCATTGTGTTGTTACCTGGTGAAGAACCAGATAGCTACGGAGCCGCCGATGACAAACTGTTGGCAGGCCAGGATGCTAGCCTCCCCCCCCCCCCGCCGCCCACCTCCGCATTGTGCTGTTACCTGGTGAAGAACCAGATAGCCACGGAGCCGCCGATGACAAACTGTTGGCAGGCCAGGATGCTAGCCTCCCCCCCCCCCCCCGCCGCCCACCTCCGCATTGTGTTGTTACCTGGTGAAGAACCAGATAGCCACGGAGCCGCCGATGACAAACTGTTGGCAGGCCAGGATGCTAGCCTCCCCCCCCCCCCCGCCGCCCACCTCCGCATTGTGTTGTTACCTGGTGAAGAACCAGATAGCCACGGAGCCGCCGATGACAAACTGTTGGCAGGCCAGGATGCTAGCCTCCCCCCCCCCCGCCGCCCACCTCCGCATTGTGTTGTTACCTGGTGAAGAACCAGATAGCCACGGAGCCGCCGATGACAAACTGTTGGCAGGCCAGGATGAACTCGGAAATCCAGATGAGCCCGATCAGGTGGATCCACCAGAAGTGACGAGCGAACCCCGCCAGAGTGTACTCCACACTGGGGGTACCGAACCCCTTGTCGTAGTTGGCGGTAGGGTTGCCTACAATCAGTCACACGCCTACAGTTTATATTGCTCACCGTAGTAGCTGTGTATGTCGTCACTGACATCGTCATACAAGTCTAATATTAGAAATCATATATAGTCCAAAATTACAATGAGGCGTTATATAAAATAAGTTGACAAAGATTAAGACGGAGAGCTCAATTCGTAAGGAAATGTCACCAATGCACTCCAATGGGAGTTTATCTAGTACCATATACATTAGCCTAGAACCACTCAACGCAAACGGCCGCCCGCAACGGCAGATACGGTCAAATAAAGATGGCGGAAAGTAGTGTCAATTGAATATTTTATTCGTCATTTGTTTGAAATTGACTGTGTATCGGCCGTGACAAATGTTCTCCATCGTCCAACAAAGTTATGAGGCTGCTATTGCGAAAACAAGGTAACAACCATTGCTCTAATTACATCGTAATAACGTCATGTATCAATGAAATTATGTGTGTGAATACTTTTTTGCAATATTTCTCTTTTTGTATTATTCGTTACATGGCAACACGCATGCATCTACATGTCGTAGACCAAATAAAGAATTGAATTGAATTGATGACAAATATTCATGAGAAAGCGAATATTCACATTCACATCAATGTGAATGTGAATATTCATATTCATATGGATATTCATATTCATGAATATTCATAATCATATGAATATGAATATGAAGTAGACCTAGCCTTAGCCCATACCAGAAGATCCGATGAAGGCCAGGATGATGAACCAGGAGATGAGGAAGGCGGCCAGGATGAGGAAGGTCCAGATGGGCTGCACCAGCAGCAGCGGCATGTCGATCAGACACTTCCCCGCCTCGTGGAACAGCGCCACCGTCAGCCCGATCCTCTTGCGCATCACCAGCAGGATCAGCAGCAGGATCACCTGGGGGAGGGATCAGATAGGATAGGAACAGGGCTCAGCAACAGGATCACCTGGGGGAGGGATCAGATAGTGTAGAAACATGGATCAGCAGCAGGATCACCTGGGGCAGGGATCAGATAGGATAGGAACAGGGCTCAGCAGCAGGATCACCTGGGGGAGGGATCAGATAGTGTAGAAACATGGATCAGCAGCAGGATCACCTGGGGGAGGGATCAGATAGGATAGGAACAGGGCTCAGCAGCAGGATCACCTGGGGCAGGGATCAGATAGTGTAGAAACAGGGATCAGCAGCAGGATCACCTGGGGGAGGGATCAGATAGGATAGGAACAGGGCTCAGCAGCAGGATCACCTGGGGGAGGGATCAGATAGCGTAGAAAAATGGATCAGCAGCAGGATCACCTGGGGCAGGGATCAGATAGGATAGGAACAGGGCTCAGCAGCAGGATCACCTGGGGGAGGGATCAGATAGCGTAGAAAAATGGATCAGCAGCAGGATCACCTGGGGCAGGGATCAGATAGGATAGGAACAGGGCTCAGCAGCAGGATCACCTGGGGGAGGGATCAGATAGCGTAGAAAAATGGATCAGCAGCAGGATCACCTGGGGCAGGGATCAGATAGTGTAGAAACAGGGATCAGCAGCAGTATCACCTGGGCGAGGGATCAGATAGGGTACGAAGACAACTCACCGGCGCACACGATGATGGAGAGGGCGAGGAACCACCACCCACAAGATAACTCACCGTCAGCACTGTGGCGATGATGGAGAAGGCGAGGAAACACCATCCACAAGATAACTAACCGTCAGCACTGTGGCGATGATGGAGAAGGCGAGGAAACACCATCCACAAGATAACTAACCGTCAGCACTGTGGCGATGATGGAGAAGGCTAGGAAACACCACCAACAAGATAACTCACCGTCAGCACTGTGGCGATGATGGAGAAGGCGAGGAAACACCACCCACAAGATAACTCACCGTCAGCACTGTGGCGATGATGGAGAAGGCGAGGAAACACCATCCACAAGATAACTAACCGTCAGCACTGTGGCGATGATGGAGAAGGCTAGGAAACACCACCAACAAGATAACTAACCGTCAGCACTGTGGCGATGATGGAGAAGGCGAGGAAACACCACCAACAAGATAACTAACCGTCAGCACTGTGGCGATGATGGAGAAGGCGAGGAACCACCACCCACAAGATAACTCACCGTCAGCACTGCGGCGATGATGGAGAGGGCGAGGAACCACCACCCACAAGATAACTCACCGTCAGCACTGTGGCGATGATGGAGAAGGCGAGGAAACACCACCCACAAGATAACTCACCGTCAGCACTGTGGCGATGATGGAGAAAGCGAGAAAGGCCGTTTCGTTCTTGATGTCCACGTCCAGCAGCGGGATGTGGTAGGTCACCTGGTGGTCCATGTTTGTCTTGATGCGAGCGTAGGTCCACCACAGGAAGCCAGTCCCCACTGCAACCATGACAACACAGGGAACATGATGATAATGATGATGTTGGTGATGATGATGAGGTCATAATAATTATGACTATCAGCAAACTATGCAGTTTTGATGATGGCTTAATAATGATTATGACAGCTTAGTGGTGTCTACACAGTTCCATAGACTAAATTGGGCCAGTGAGTCATTGGGCCAATCAGATGTAAGGATGAAACGGCCCCAAGACAGACAGAACCCCAAACCGGTTGGCCAGCAGTCGCGTACGCTACCTATAGACTGTTTACTATGAAGACAGTAACGATTAACGCAACCTACAGCGGTGACACCCCTTCCTTGGGGAGGAGTGTGGAGTGTGGAGTGGTGACGATGTCACACTTAGCATTGAGGACACGTACCTAGACTACCGACAGCAGACAGCACCACGATGGCCCACACGATGAACCCCGCCAGGAACCTCACCATCAGCACCATGATGAAGGCGAACACTGAAATGTAAGCGCCATTGTTTTACATTGTCGAACCTGTGTGCATGTTATATCTAATACACGCGGCGGGTGGGAGTGAGAAAAGTCCGCGTTTTACTGTCTCATCAGTTTGTCACATCATGTTAAAGCTGCTCAGTACAGCAATGTTCCACCAATACAACTGTTCAAAACATTTTGTGATAAAGGGCAAAACAGTAGCAATATCCGAATTTTAAAGACGCAGTACATAAGAGAGTCAGCCTTTCCCATACAACACCCACCAGTCTAGTACAAATCTGTCATTGAAAACATGCTCTTTTACTTAATACACTGCACGTTTACACAATAAGGACCCGTATACATCTGTCCATCAAGAACGACATCAAATATTACTTAGCAAAAAATTGCTACTTGAGCAGCTTTAATTACAGCGTAAAATTTTCGCGCTTTGGTGATCAGTGTTTTTTCCGCCCAGCTTCGTGAACCTGGATAAACCGAACACCCCTGTAAAGCGAGTATACTGCTCTGCACGCCTGTGCACGTCCGGCTTATAGGTCCTAATAACATCTATATATATATACATGCGTAAACGATGGGTCCTTACCGACTGCAGCGACACACAGGATGAGCATTTCACGCCATGAGTTGTAGAGGTCGCTAAGGACCTTGCGGAAGAGGTTGTCCAGTTCGAACACCTGGAAGAAGGAGTCGGTGGCGTTCTTGCGGGACAGTTCGGCCACGGTCTTCACGGCGTCCACGTCGCTGGGGTCAAAGCCGATCAGGGCGCTGGGGTCGGGGGCACAGCGCTGGATCAGGGACACGCTGAAAGCAGGATAGACCCGGACGTCAAAACCCATCCCCAGGACTCATATTAATGTTGGTGTTTTTACACACAGAGCCTTAACAGACACCTGGGACTGCAAGGTTAAACCCGCAATCGGTTGGTCGGCAGTTGAACTACCTTTTACATATCTTTTGGTTACTTTTGACTTCATGGGACACGGCCCCTTGTCCTTACCTCTTGTAGACAGGCAGGCTGGGACACGGCCCCTTGTCCTTACCTCTTATAGACGGGCAGGCTGGGACACGGCCCCTTGTCCTTACCTCTTGTAGACAGGCAGGCTGGGACACGGCCCCTTGTCCTTACCTCTTGTAGACGGGCAGGCTGGGACACGGCCCCTTGTCCTTACCTCTTATAGACGGGCAGGCTGGGACACGGCCCCTTGTCCTTACCTCTTGTAGACGGGCAGGCTGGGACACGGCCTCTTGTCCTTACCTCTTGTAGACGGGCAGGCTGGGACACGGCCCTTTGTCCTTACCTCTTGTAGACAGGCAGGCTGGGACACGGCCCCTTGTCCTTACCTCTTATAGACGGGCAGGCTGGGACACGGCCCCTTGTCCTTACCTCTTATAGACGGGCAGGCTGGGACACGGCCCCTTGTCCTTACCTCTTGTAGACGGGCAGGCTGGGACACGGCCCTTTGTCCTTACCTCTTGTAGACGGGCAGGCTGGGACACGGCCCCTTGTCCTTACCTCTTATAGACGGGCAGGCTGGGACACGGCCCCTTGTCCTTACCTCTTGTAGACGGGCAGGCTGGGACACGGCCCCTTGTCCTTACCTCTTGTAGACGGGCAGGCTGGGACACGGCCCCTTGTCCTTACCTCTTGTGGACGGGCAGGCTGGGACACGGCCCCTTGTCCTCACCTCTTGTGGACGGGCAGGCTGGGACACGGCCCCTTGTCCTCACCTCTTGTGGACGGGCAGGCTGGGACACGGCCCCTTGTCCTTACCTCTTGTGGACGGGCAGGCTGGGACACGGCCCCTTGTCCTCACCTCTTGTGGACGGGCAGGCTGGGACACGGCCCCTTGTCCTTACCTCTTGTAGACAGGCAGGCTGGGACACGGCCCCTTGTCCTTACCTCTTATAGACGGGCAGGCTGGGACACGGCCCCTTGTTCTTACCTCTTGTAGACGGGCAGGCTGGGACACGGCCCCTTGTCCTTACCTCTTATAGACGGGCAGGCTGGGACAGGGCCCCTTCAGGCCGTACTCCACGTCGCTGTCGAGGTAGCGGTCGACGTCGATGTCATAGCGACAGAGTCGGACTCCGGTCTCCTGGGCGAAGTCCTGCACGTCCTCCTTGGTCATAAGGTCCCGATCCGGACACTGGGCGACGCACAGCTGTAGCGCCTCAAACGGCAGGAAGACGCTCAGGAAGAAGACATTGCTGGAACCGGAAGCGACCAGCTACATGCACGCGCTGAGATGGGCACGGCATGCATGGGGGATAGATGGACTTATATATACACAGGCAGCTAACTGTCATGCATGTTGCGATGAATTTCACATATTATACAACATGTCTTAGTTTTATGATCTCCATAATCAAAGGGAGGACCCAAACAGTTTACAGGTTGAAGGGCAATGAGATGGGGCACACTTCTTTGATTATAAACATGATCGCACTCATCACGTCTCTTGTTCAAACATGTCGCACGTTGCTCAATGCCAATCACCCGAACACAAAGAGACCAAGAATAACAAAGCATGTGGCTTGTGTTTGTTGGTGCAGCCTGTTAATCCGGCGATAACAACAAAGCTAGAAAGGTGTTAAGTGTCAGCTGATAGCGCATTGTCTCTACATGCACGCTAACACCTGGGTTGGACCTCGAATGTTGCAATTATCCGAAGCTCCCGCCCATTTTCAGGTAAATTTGTGTTGCGATTAACCGAAGTTGTTAACATGGGGCTGTATAGGAAATGGCGTTTGGATTTGAAACTTGTTGCGATTAAGCGAAAGTTGCGCTCAACCGAAGTGCGATTAAGTGGCGCGCACTGTATAGGCATGGCTACTCTGAGGGTTTAGCATTAGAAAACTACATAGGCATCTAGGGCTGATAGGCTGACCTGTCGCCTGTGGTGTGGTTTAGCATGAGAACACTACATGGCCATCTAGGGTTGATAGGTTGACCTTTGGCCTGTGGTGTGGTTTAGCATTAGAACATTACATGGGCATCTAGGGCTGATAGGCGGACCTGTGGCCTGCGGTGTGGTTTAGCATTAGAAAACTACATGGGCATCTAGGGCTGATAGGCTGACCTGTGGCCTGTGGTGTGGTTTAGCATTAGAGAACTACATGGGCATCTAGGGCTGATAGGCGGACCTGTGGCCTGTGGTGTGGTTTAGCATTAGAGAACTACATGGGCATTTAGGGCTGATAGGCGGACCTTTGGCCTGTGGTGTGGTTTAGCATTAGAGAACTACATGGGCATCTAGGGCTGATAGGCGGACCTGTGGCCTGTGGTGTGGTTTAGCATTAGAGAACTACATGGGCATCTAGGGCTGATAGGCGGACCTGTGGCCTGTGGTGTGGTTTAGCATTAGAGAACTACATGGGCATCTAGGGCTGATAGGCAGACCTGTGGCCTGTGGTGTGGTTTAGCATTAGAGAACTACATGGGCATCTAGGGCTGATAGGCGGACCTGTGGCCTGTGGTGTGGTTTAGCATTAGAGAACTACATGGGCATCTAGGGCTGATAGGCGGACCTGTGGCCTGTGGTGTGGTTTAGCATTAGAGAACTACATGAGCATCTAGGGCTAATAGGCGGACCTGTGGCCTGTGGTGTGGTTTAGCATTAGAGAACTACATGGGCATCTAGGGCTGATAGGCTGACCTGTGGCCTGTGGTGTGGTTTAGCATTAGAGAACTACATGGGCATCTAGGGCTGATAGGCTGACCTGTGGCCTGTGGTGTGGTTTAGCATTAGAAAACTACATGGGCATCTAGGGCTGATAGGCGGACCTGTGGCCTGTGGTGTGGTTTAGCATTAGAGAACTACATGGGCATCTAGGGCTGATAGGCGGACCTGTGGCCTGTGGTGTGGTTTAGCATTAGAGAACTACATGGGCATCTAGGGCTGATAGGCTGACCTGTGGCCTGTGGTGTGGTTTAGCATTAGAACACTACATGGGCATCTAGGGCTGATAGGCGGACCTGTGGTCTGTGGTGTGGTTTAGCATTATAGAACTACATGGGCATCTAGGGCTTATAGGCGGACCTGTGGCCTGTGGTGTGGTTTAGCATTAGAGAACTACATGGGCATCTAGGGCTGATAGACGGACCTGTGGCCTGTGGTGTAGTTTAGCATTAGAGAACTACATGGACATCTAGGGCTGATAAGCGGACCTTTGGCCTGTGGTGTGGTTTAGCATTAGAGAACTACATGGGCATCTAGGGCTGATAGGCTGACCTGTGGCCTGTGGTATGGTTTAGCATTAGAGAACTACATGGGCATCTAGGGCTGATAGGCTGACCTGTGGCCTGTGGTGTGGTTTAGCATTAGAGAACTACATGGGCATCTAGGGCTGATAGGCGTACCTGTGGCCTGTGATGTGGTTTAGCATTAGAGAACTACATGGGTATCTAGGGCTGATAGGCGGACCTGTGGCCTGTGGTGTGGTTTAGCATTAGAGAACTACATGGGCATTTAGGGCTGATAGGCGGACCTGTGGCCTGTGGTGTGGTTTAGCATTAGAGAACTACATGGGCATCTAGGGCTGATAGGCGGACCTGTGGCCTGTGGTGTGGTTTAGCATTAGAGAACTACATGGGCATCTAGGGCTGATAAGCGGACCTGTGGCCTGTGGTGTGGTTTAGCATTAGAGAACTACATGGGCATCTAGGGCTGATAGGCGGACCTGTGGCCTGTGGTGTGGTTTAGCATTAGAGAACTACATGGGCATCTAGGGCTGATAGGCTGACCTGTGGCCTGTGGTGTGGTTTAGCATTAGAGAACTACATGGGCATCTAGGGCTGATAGGCGGACCTGTGGCCTGTGGTGTGGTTTAGCATTAGAGAACTACATGGGCATCTAGGGCTGATAGGCTGACCTGTGGCCTGTGGTGTGGTTTAGCATTAGAGAACTACATGGGCATCTAGGGCTGATAGGCTGACCTGTGGCCTGCGGTGTGGTTTAGCATTAGAACACTACATGGGCATCTAGGGCTGATAGGCTGACCTGTGGCCTGTGGTGTGGTTTAGCATTAGAGAACTACATGGGCATCTAGGGCTGATAGGCAGACCTGTGGCCTTTGGTGTGGTTTAGCATTAGAGAACTACATGGGCATCTAGGGCTGATAGGCGGACCTGTGGCCTGTGGTGTGGTTTAGCATTAGAGAACTACATGGGCATCTAGGGCTGATAAGCGGACCTGTGGCCTGTGGTGTGGTTTAGCATTAGAGAACTACATGGGCATCTAGGGCTGATAGGCTGACCTGTGGCCTGCGGTGTGGTTTAGCATTAGAACACTATATGGGTATCTAGGGCTGATAGGCGGACCTGTGGCCTGTGGTGTGGTTTAGCATTAGAGAACTACATGGGCATCTAGGGCTGATAGGCGGACCTGTGGCCTGTGGTGTGGTTTAGCATTAGAGAACTACATGGGCATCTAGGGCTGATAGGCGGACCTGTGGCCTGTGGTGTGGTTTAGCATTAGAGAACTACATGGGCATCTAGGGCTGATAGGCGGACCTGTGGCCTGTGGTGTGGTTTAGCATTAGAAAACTACATGGGCATCTAGGGCTGATAGGCGGACCTGTGGCCTGTGGTGTGGTTTAGCATTAGAGAACTACATGGGCATCTAGGGCTCATAGGCTGACCTGTGGCCTGTGGTGTGGTTTAGCATTAGAGAACTACATGGGCATCTAGGGCTGATAGGCGGACCTGTGGCCTGTGGTGTGGTTTAGCATTAGAGAACTACATGGGCATCTAGGGCTGATAGGCTGACCTGTGGCCTGTGGTGTGGTTTAGCATTAGAGAACTACATGGGCATCTAGGGCTGATAGGCTGACCTGTGGCCTGCGGTGTGGTTTAGCATTAGAACACTACATGGGCATCTAGGGCTGATAGGCTGACCTGTGGCCTGTGGTGTCCCTGCCGCTCAGGGTCAGGTTGGGGATTGGCTTCAGAGTATTGTCTTCATTACACGTGTTTCCGAAGCTGTCGTAGCCGTAGAGGAGTCGCCTGCCATCTCCCTGCAGCACTGACAGCACACCAATGTACACCTGGAATTGAGATATTGCAGATGTCTACATCGGGAATACACCAAACCTCACACATCTTCTCATTCTTTACAACTGAAGATATTGACAATCATTTGACATGTATGTTTTTTGTCTTATTCTTTCCACTTTCCATACAAACAGTCATCATTTTTTTGAGAACAGACACTTACCATGAGACCTAAGAAGGCCACAAAGAGGATAAGGAATAGAATATCTGTACAGCATACATTGTTCCTGGAGAGTGGTTTGGGTTTAGGCTCCTCCTGGAACAGTGGAAACAACATGGTTTTTCATACAAAACGTTTATATATGAATTTGAAAGCCGGACAGATCACATGATTTCATACTTGAATTTCGATGAGCCTATTGCAGGCCTGAGAAAAAAATTCCACAGCTTCACTGTTCACTTGATTTCACAATTATTATAACTATAAAATAATCTGAAAATATTTTGTACAGATTTAGTTCACTTGGGCATTTCAAAGTACACCCTCATCTTTTACAAAAGAAACTGCATTACTTACCTCACTTTTGTCGTCACCACAACATCCACACATGATGTAACAGTATCACCTTGACAGTTAGCCTACTGAGAATATCTAAAAAGAAACAAACATATTTTCTGATAAATTCTAATACTGTATTTTCCAAGAAAAAAATTGACTGTTAAAAAAAGTTGCCTCCATGAAGGCCTAGACTAGACTCGCATCACATTATATATCCCACAAAAATAAGTATTAAGTAACTGAGCTAAAGTTCTGGGAATGTCTGCTCAAGTTTAACAAAAAAAAGTACCCAGATGTGCTACCGTATATCATGCAGGCTTTAGATGTATAGTTACATGGTATAAACAAGCCAACTTTCCTTATCCTTTTAACCGCTGTGTCTCCTTATTGTTAAGATCCACATGCCTTATATACCATACTTTATCAACCACTGACAGTATCTGATGTGTTAGACTGAAGTAAATCTTGCCATTAGCCTTGGTACACAGTAGACTTTGCCTTCTGTTACCTTTTGTGGGGTCACTTCATGAGGTTGTACAACAGTGTATGGACTCATGCATCAATGCAAATATCATAACTGACAGTAGCTTTCATTGTACGAGGTAAGTATCATAACTTGATCTATCTGATGAGTTTGTTAATGCGGGTGTGCTCTAGCAAGTCATTTCAATTAGCCACTGTGGCTAAACACCTTCAATTTTCTTTAGCCACACACATGCAGATCTCATTAGCCACATATATATTGTATTTTTCCCCTCCAAAAACATTATGTTGATAAACCAAATCACACGTTCTTGTGCAATGCATCATGGGATCCATCAGGGAAAAACAATGGCATGTAGATGATTGAAGTGATGAATGCCTGGTGATGAAGGTCCGTAGGAGTGCTGTAATGCCTGAGAGAGCATTGCCAGTCATGTATGGGCAGAAGCCTCACCTCTTCCACAACACGATAGAAAAGCACTAACGTTGATGTAAAGATAAAGATGAGTTTAATAACATTCAGTGGACCATGACAGAGAGAAACACATGACAGGCGATAATAAGAGACAAACGAGGCACAGGATATGCAGCAACGCGCCAGGGCACACATAGGTCTTACACCACTGGCGCATACATTTCTGATGAAAAAGATTGACCAGATATTTTATAACTTGCGATGGGAGGGGGGGGGGGGGGGTAAGGGAGTTGTTCAGTTGCTAAACCAGGCTATACTTAATTATAAAATTATGCATGCATCTCAAAGTTACATATACCTGATTTTTTGAATGATCATGATATCAATAGATAAATTGATTTACATGGTTGTGAGATTATGCAGTTATCTCAAAGTCACACCTCTATTTTTTTTATATATTTACTTAGCTCTATACTAGCTCTATACTTTCCCTAGGACTATGGCATAAGCGTAACGCCCTCTGCCGGGAGATCAACGAGAACTATGACGTAACAGCAACATATCCGCGAGGAGAAGTTGTGAAAAATGGTTGTTGGAAAGTTTTGCAAGTACGAAAAGTGATCCCGTATGTATTCAATCACTTTGCCGACCGAACTATAAAGGTATAAAGAACAACTTGACACATCGATAAGGACCATTTATTTGTCTACTTTTCTGTAATCGCCGCCTGAAGAGTGCATATTTTTTTATCAACGCTAAATTTGAATATTTACTTCATGGCCCTCCGGCCCGCTCCCCAGAGCGGATAAGCCAGGGAGGGGCACGAGCACTCGAATCAGTACGCTCCTATCTATATATAATAACAGAGTATGCAACATCTCAGAGAGGCCTGACAAACATCGGCTATTTTAAAATATACCAGTGTTGTCAGGCACTTAAAAATAAAATCAAATAAAGCATTAGCGCTAAGTCTTACCTTTGACACCAAAAGAGGGTGAATAGACCTTGATTAAACTAAGAAATGGGGTAAAAACATCCAAATTGACAAACATACACATCCTCATTCGCCATTTGCACCTCAGCACGCATGCGCACAAGCTAATTCTTGGGATTTTTGTCTTCAGGCAGTTATGGGTGGCGGTCAAGCCGATTATTAGTCGAAATGTAATATAAATGTTATACTTTTCATTTATAACCTTGCGCGGCATAACTACCATTACTTCAAAGATACAAATACATATAAATCTTAATTACATAAATATTGTACCATATTGACATGTGCCGTCCAAATCCAATAATTCTGTCTTAACATAACTCTTCTCTGATTAACTCGCATACGTCACTATATCTTATCAATACTGGTGCACCCATCCTCCATCAAACATGTCGGTCTACAACGTTGGCACAAAATGTACAAGCTCATAATCAACTCTTAATTCTGTTAACAACCCATGCTCCTCATTTATGTAATTAAGATTTATAAATATTTGTATCTTTGAAGTAATGGTAGTTATACTGCGCAAGGTTATAAATGAAAAGTAGATCTATAACATTTATATTATATTTTGACTAACAATCGGCTTAACCGCCACCTATAACTGCCTGAAAAAAAAATCCTAAGATTTCATTGAAAGCGTCAAAATACGTCATATAGTTTTGGGCCAATGAGGATGGACTTCCCCTGTGTTAGCTTATGCGCATACGTGCTGAGGTGCAAATGGCGAATGAGGCTGTGTATGTTTGTCAATTTGGATGTTTTTACCCCATTTCTTAGTTTACTCAAGGTCCTTTTTTTTTGGTGTCAAAGGTAAGCGCTTACCGACTTAGCGCTAATGCTTTGTTTGATTTTATTTTTAGATGCCTGACAACAATGGTATATTTTAAAATAGCCGATGTTTGTCAGACCTCTCTGAGATGTTGCATACTCTGTTATTATATATAGATAGGAGCGTACTGATTCGAGTGCTCGTGGGGAGGGGCATGCAACAGGGCTAGCCCATATCCTCCTCAAAGGGAGATCAAATGCAACAGATTGCACACATATCAGGCCAAAACTATACATGCAACTTCTACCATGGGCATTAATGTGTCAGCCTATGTAATCTACCTGCTGTGTTAACCGTTGTTTATTGTCTTTTGTCTTGGTAATTATATCCTACATCATCAACCACTTTATTGTTTTTCTCAAGTTGCCGAATACGCGCGGACGTTGGTTCAGTCGGGAATTCCGCGAAAGGCGTTTAAACGGTTAACTTTGAGGGTGCGGCCAAGACGTTTCGTACCTAACGCTGGATTACCCCGGGAAGACAGTCTCCTCTCGCTAATGGTCTGGCATATATCTCCCCTCCCTCCTGGATTACCCCGGGGAGACACTGTAGCCCCCGGGAGCTCTCCGGGAGATCTGGTGGCCGGGGGCCGGAGCTTAGTGGCCGGTAGCGAGATGATCGGACACGGCCGTTCTTAACATATGGAGCGTTCACACTCTTCCGTACACCAACGAATATGAGGGGTGCCAGTGTCTGCACTCTCTGCCTTCGACTCACTCCGCTAGGGCTGCATTATATCTCTGTTGTCGCCTACTTCCTCAATGCCTTTTCATACTCACTCGCCAGGGCGGCGTTGCGCATATTGATAGGCAAAATGCGTCGCGCATTTCTACAAATTAGTGTTGGGACCCAGCCTAAGCCTAATAACACATGAAATCAGGAGATGAAAAGAAAGAGTTCTGTCACAATTATAACTTTTTCGAAAGGGTACATGATGTTTTTTGCTGTATAAAGTACGCAAAGCTCGTTATTTTTATGTTTTATTATTGAAAACTATAATGCCGCAAGAAATTACAGCTGATTTGACCGTTTTTCAAGAATCTTGAAATTTGCCCCCGGTCGACAGCAGCGGTAAAAGCTAGCTTGCGTAGCGCCACCGTGCGGGGAGCTTGCAGTGTCTGGCGTAAATTTTTCAAAATTCTCAGTGTTTAATGTCGATATTTCACGACCTTTCCGTGTCGCTTTTTAATTTTCGAAAATGCAACTATATATCTGTGTCGATGTCGCTTTTTCAGATCCTCATTGTTGGAATTTGAGGGTCAATGTCGAACGTCGCTTTTTCAAATATGGCTGTGTCGCGTGTCGCCATTGACCCCTTGAAGACCCCTATGATATGATGCGTCAATTTTTGTAACATTTCTTTTTATTGCCAAATCATATAACAACATATAATAAGTGTAGTGTGTCCATCCAGTACATTACAACGAGTAATTAAAAACATATATCTGTTGCATAGTATACCTGTAATTAAACTACATCAATTTATTGCCCACGGGATGTGCAATACGTACTTTTTTTACGTTATATTATACCTTGTAACATGTTTGCAAGCGGGACATGAAGGCTTTCGGCATCGATACAAATTCTTGGGAGGACCTCGCATTCGAAAAGAGGGAATGGTCGCGTGTCGTGCGTGAGGGAATGGCCCACCACGACGGGCTCTGGTTTGACAAACTGGACTTCAAACGCCAATCTAGGCACCCAATGAGTACAAACCAAGACCTATCGACAGGTCATCAATGCGACGACTGTGGGAAGCCCGATCGGTCACAGATAGGCTTATTCAGATTCAGATTCAATATAATTTATTCAGTCAAAGCAAACTGGTACATAGATAGGCTACGATAGTAATATGGGAAGAAAAAAACTACTTTGACGCAGGATTCAGTCATAAGCGCAAATGCCGCGACGCAAAACGTATCACTTCAAATCTAACAAAGCTGCAAAATCTATCGTCTTTTGCAGACGGACGGATGCCAACCAACATGTTTCAATTGTTAATTTGACACAATATTAATCAACAAGATAGTATATAGTCTACAATATTATTATCCATTGTGCATATTCCTAAACAAATCGTATCATCCGGACGTCATATTTTCGCCTAATAGCACCCAATGTCTAATGTTACCCTTTTAACTTTGTACCGACGTAAAATAATTTGTTATCTTTTGTTATCATATCTTAAAAGAAAGATAATCATGGCAACACGTCACATGTGACAAGTAACCGGTATAGTTCGTTTTCTAGGGGAAAAAAATAATCTCAGAGACTTATCGTAGGGCCTACATATAGAGCATACTCATCTAGGCGTCTAAAACGCCCTTGTATTATCGGTTAGTTGGTTGATTATTCAGGACGCTTTAACCACTTTTGGTCATATTGTGTCAATGGGAGAAGGAAGGGAGAGTGGAGTCATGTCCCCGGGGGTAACCCCCTACTCTTTACGAACAAAGACATGGGATCTTTATCCTGCGACTACACAGACATGGCCACAGTAGGGCTCGAACCACCGATCCACGTGCCGTTAGGCTCTCGGGTGACCAGAGTGCTCAATGAGAGCGCTCTAGCCCACTGAGCTGTGAGCTAGGGCGCCAATGTCGATTTTCGCCCCCCGCCCCCCCTTCATTATCGGAGAAGTTTCGCGATCTTGTGACAATTACAATAATGTCCCGACTATCAATCGTACATATATTAATGTTTTAACAAGCATCAATTAGCGTCTTTAACAGCTGACTATGTGACATGGTAAGCAGGCCAACGCGAAACAGATGGTAATGGGGGGGGGGGGGGCATCTGAATCTGAATTAGGGGCAGTAACATCGAATCTCCAAGATGTGATATCGTGAATATCGAGGAATTCACAAACTGCTTTAACGGATCGCGGTAAATAGGAAGTGGGTATTGGCGTGGAACCAGGAATTGTACGGATAAAGACCCCTAGTAATTTGCCGACAGCTACCGGTTATCGCGACTCTCCTAGAATCCCTGATGCCAATGACGGAGATCGGTGTGATATGAGTATTAATTAACCGCCATGAGATCAGTTGATGAGTTCGTGTCCGCCTGGAGTTCGGGTTGTCATAGGCCGAATATAGCCATGGTCAAGTGTCTCATTGGCTTAGCATGCGATTCAGCCTTGTCCCTTGGTGGGGAATTTTTATCTGGTTGTATAACATCATAATGTACCCGTCAAAACTTGTATTGGACGAATCATGGCAGTCGTAGGTTCAATCTCTCAAAGGGGGCGGGGGTCAAAATCAATCCCCTAGTTTCATAATTCC
This sequence comes from Arenicola marina, assembly GCA_964019135.1. Taxonomy (NCBI): domain Eukaryota; kingdom Metazoa; phylum Annelida; class Polychaeta; family Arenicolidae; genus Arenicola; species Arenicola marina. The sequence continues at coordinate 27,163,004 of OZ025249.1, forward strand.
GGCGAGCAACGGTTGACCTCGGGCGCACAATAGATGCGAGGGAAACGGAGGTGAGCTCCAACTTCCCAACTCGACGTGCTGTCTCCAAGATACCCCACTAGGTGGTAGCACTTCACTCATGCAGAAACTATGGGTCAGGAGTTTGGGCTGAGCAAGCCAGCTCAAAGTGGCTTTTCTAGATCCCTCCCTGACGTGTGTGTGGGCCGCGATCGGGAGAGGTTGCAAGTTGGTCCATTAGTGACGCCTTACAGAAGTTACCGCCTTATAATCGGGAGGGAGGTGTGGGGGCGGGGGGGGGGGGGGGGCGAAAATCGACATTGGCGTAGTGGGGAGGGTTTTATTCTCATGAATCATTGACACATTTAACATCAGCTCGATCATTATTCAAACACAAATTACAAATAACACATCTTAATTAACGTCTATAAGTTGACTGGACACTGAATATTGAAATGTTAGGTGTGATTCCTGGTCACACACACGTGAACGTCGTGGGGAGGGTTTTATTCTCATGAATCATTGACACATTTAACATCAGCTCGATCATTATTCAAACACAAATTACAAATAACACATCTTATTAACGTCTATAAGTTGACTGGACACTGAATATTGAAATGTTAGGTGTGATTCCTGGTCACACACAGGTGAACGTCGCTTCGATGGGTGGTGTGTCCCCGTGTCGGACCTCGAAGTCTTCTACCTCACGGTGGCCGGGAGATTCCCCATCAGTAGGAATGCCAGGAGAACGGGGCAAGCAAGACGCCAGAGGGCACCTGGAAAACAAAGGATCCAGAACTCGATATATACCGTTCGTTGATGCCAAGACATCAACCTATTTCAGAACTGCGAAGTCCGATTAAAGCACTAGCTTACAGAACCTAACGTATGTGGGGATCTCATGTCTTCAGTGGCCTTACATCGCCGTTCCACTCCCCAAAATTATCGTTAGGGTCAGGGATTAGGGGTTAGGGGTCAGGGATACGGAGTGAATGATTAGGAGCCAGGGATTGAGGATTAGGGGTCAGAGATTAGGAATTAGAGGTTAGCGATTAGGAATTAGGGTTCAGGGCTCAGGGATTGGGGTTTGGATGATATAGATAAATGTATTGTTTACTATATAGGCCATCAGGCCCACAGAAGATATATGTACATTGTTGACATGGTAACACTGGTTAAAGTAAGCAGGTTTTGACTATTTTAGTGGGTAAAGTTAAGCGCTGGGTTTAGCGTATTCAATTCTCTTATGTAAAGCTTTCCAGATACAGATAGATAAATTCTGAAGAGTTATTTTCTCTTCCGATGACCTAATTTCATAAACTTTTCATACGTAGGCTGGGTCCAATTCATTGTCTAAATTTGCTCATCTTAATTCTATATATAACGGGCAGACTAATAAGGAACTCATCGTCTAACACGGTGGTATTGCCCCTTTTCACAACTGAGACATATTCTGTTGGGGTGCCGTCGTGTCTTCCCTCTTCTATTGCTAGGGCGTGTGAAGAACATCTGAACTTGGCAAGAGCGGTGCCAAACTTTCTTATATTAATACAAAGCATGGACTTGTTCAGTTCACCATTCACGGGTAAGTTCATCCATATAGAAGACGAACAGCAATCGGCTAAGGAGACAGCCTTGGCGGGTGCCAACAATACATTCGAAATAATCAGTGATGTTTACTCTAAACTTGACGGCCGTTTTCAGCTTATCGTCAGTATACTTGGACATTTGAGGTTGGACACTTGGACACTGTGATATAAGACAGTCAAAACATCATCATGCACTCTAATTTGTAGCAATCGGAAGAGAAAATTACTTATGGAAAATTCAGTCGAATGCTTGGGAATAGTCTAAAAAGACCACGTAGAAAGGGCCGTGTTTTTTACTTGTGTACTTTCGGATAAGACTTTGCAAAACAAACATTTTATCATCTGTGCTATAAAGTTTGCGAAATCCTGCTTGCTCTTCTTGTCGCAGCGCCTCTGTCTCTGCCCACGAGCTTAGCCTTTAGGATCTTTGTGAATACCTTCGACAGCGAGGATTGCTATACCCCTATAGTTTATGTATCTTTATGTATCGATGTAAATGTAAATGTTGGCTTCCTTTTGAAGCGCTGTTTCGCCGTCCTCATGAGACGGGCGGTCATAACATTTCCTTTGATGTGTATGACTCTGTTACAAAACATCCCAGGTTACAATACCATTCCAAGTATTATGATTTTAATAAACCAAACACCTCATTTCTCAAAAACACTGATTCATTTGAATATACATAAACCCTTCACCTGCCTATATTTGGCAATTAAGCCGAAACCGGCATCTACGTCAACTGGCGCGTAAATTACGGCTTTGATCGTTCAGAGTTGATGCCCGTTATAAGTTATGAGCCACATATAATTTTCACAACCAACCAGATTGTTTCAATATCTACTCTTCTGTGTATATTATGTTAATTTTACGAATTAATTCACCCAGAAGTTCATTTTACGAGTTAATTCACCCAGAAGCTGGCCTTTAGAGTAGACTGAAGCTATACTTGACTCACCGTTCGTCGGATACATTCTGGATCCGCTGTTATTGTGGCCTGGATCGGGGAAAGCACGGTCATGCGTAAGTCAATATATAGTGATAAAACATGTTATGGGTATTTATGAATATTGTAAACATGATGCCGGGATTTATAATGACTAATGTGTTGCATGAACATTATTGTGGCCGATCGGCATGTAACAAAGATCCCCATCTAGCGCATAGAAAGCGCCTTACTAACAAATACGGCGGGCGGGGCTGAAGGGGGGGGGGAGACAAAAATATCTCTCTGGCGTCCCCCTCCCCAAACCTAAACACATGTTATTGTCCTAACACAAAGCTGAGGATCCAATTACCAATTGTTCAGGTGTGACTAAAGTGTCTTTGCCACCACTGGTATTGCGTGTTTACCGATTAGTAGAGCCTACCTGTCCTGCTACAGGCCGGCACACTGATTCTGTTATTGACGCCTCCGAACCTATTGATGGCAGTCACATTGAACTCGTAGACCGGTGCTCGCTCCTGATGGCCAAATGTGCACTGGCATTGTCGACCGTTGCACTGTCCGCCTGTGGGGCTACCAGGCCAGGGGGTGAGCAATGGAGGTTAGTAGGGTTACTTCATACATGATGAGTATGGTTTTGATAAACCCATATAAATATGGACCCTTTTAATGTCTTGAAAGCAATACGCTAACAATACGAAAATGTAGGTCATCGCATTGCAGGTTAAGTGTTACATGCATCTAATAATTTGAAACATATCGGCAGTTTATGAAGTTACAAAACAACACATTAACGGGAGGGGGCCCATGACATTATACCATGATATACCATGGCACTTACCATAGTTAACTGTGATATATTATGGTACTCAGTGGTAGGCCTACATCACGTACTGGATCATCGTGCTATACCATAGTACTGCAGTTATGTGTACCATGGTATACCAACGTCCGTAGGTTGAGTACCATGGAATATCATTATATGTGCGTCAAATACCAGGGTATACCACGGTGCGATCAAGGTGTACCATAGTACCATTCTACGCACAATAAGTAAGGTTAGGCCTACCACAGCGCATGAGGACCACACCACTCTGCAAAGAAGTGCATGCCATGCTATATGCACAGGGCGTTAACTTCTTCGTTGTGGTGTTATACAGTTAAGACATTACACAATTATGATTCGGGGGAGGGGGGGGGGGGGCTTCAACAAGGGGCAGGGTCGCCAATATCGAATGTGATCTCAAGCGCTCCCAAGTTTGAGCATGATAAATATTTCATATCTTTCTTCGCAGATGGTGATTACACCCGGAGACATGGCTACTCCCCACAGAGGTTAATTACAACTCCCTTTAAAGCAACCAACCATTCCGCAGGGAGCCGACAGGGAGACTTTTGCGGCGGAAGCCTCCTGACTACATCCGCTGCCGGATCATGTGTTCCACGTGGGGTAGCGATGGACATAGACCTACCATTGGCTATACTGACCTATGCTGCGTGGTCCACGACCAGAAATAGGTGACTCCTTCTTGCCAAGCAGGACACCACGCACACGTCACGTTGACGTCATTGTCACAGTTACAAACAATGTCATCGGCTGTCAACATCTTGGGTAAATCTGCGAGAAGTGTGACAAAAATCGTGCATCCCTGGTTCAGTTATTAGAAACATCTATTACTAGGCATGTACTATATTCGTGAACGCATTGATATAAACATTACTGGACACTGGAGCATTATGCTATAGATGAGAAAGTCATGATACTCGCCCGTTTTGGGCAGTCGGACGCTTTCGGCTCTCACATACGTGCGTGCGCTCCAGGCTTGAAATAATGTCATATCTGTCGCAATAAGCGGATTTTGGTGCCTAGAGTAAAATGAACAGTTCTATTTCACCATGTGATCACCTCATATTGCTCCCCTACTATAGTCCCTACCACGTTAAATGGCTATTTAGTATGAACCATGGGCTAGCTGCTAGGTGCGGACATAAAATTTGATCATTATCACTTACCTGTTATACCTTACAATCGTGTTTTCTGCCAGATCGATGCTTATTATAAACTTCCACTATTAACTCTCCATGAATTCATTTTCTAATTAGAAGGTGCATCACTCGATCAATTCATATGAAATGAGAATTTTGTTCTCATGCATCACGGCAGTGCAATACTCTACAAACGTGCTATCCCAACGCTTTAGCACACTGATTTCAGAAGTGCTATTCGAGTAGACCCGATGCCCATAACGTACGTCTCTGCTACAAACAATAACAACAACTTTTATTCTCAATGCATTGAATTTCATGAATTCTCACTTCCGACATAGACCCTAGTCATGGCAATGGGCTGGGTCCCCGACCCGCCGACCGTCGAGTCATTCAGACGGCAGTAGAAGTAGCCGTCCAGGTCTGTGGTGAGGCTGGGCACGGTCAGCCGGGCCGTGTCTGCAGACAACACCTTCACCATCTCGCTGGGGAAGCGACCCGCCTTGTAGTGCTCAATGTACAGGAAGGAAGCGCTCAGGGGACCCCGATATGACGTCAGAGTGCAATTTAGTCGCAAGGTGGCGCCCTCAGTTACCACTTGATCCGGAGGTGTCAGAACTGGAGATACATGAGGTGGATAAGTCACTTTCACTTTTGTTTCGTGCAAAAACGGTGAAAACGTGTATGGCGCACAAAAAAATGACTCCTAATAAAGTTTTTTTGTCAAAAAAATGGCGTTCCAAATTGTCTTGGAGAAAAAAATAATTCGTTTCAAACTTTTTTGCAAAAAAAAAAATAAGTTTTTTCACACCCTTAGTTGCATCCCGACTTTTTGTTCTGGGCTGAACTGGGGCGAGCATGGGTAGAGACTGAGGAAAGTCTGAGGGAAGGGGGGCACTACATATAGTTAGGTATACTTTGCCGCCCTAAAGACCGTTTTTTTCGCCGGTTTCTCTCTTTCCTCGCGCAGTACGTTACCTACATTTTCTCTCAATAAGCCCGTCTGCGACTGAAACTTTCCATTCGCAAAGGAAATAAAATGTTCCATGTTGTCCTCGCATGTTTCGGTGATGCCCTTTCCCGGATATTTTAATCGGCTCAATCCCCAATATACGTTGCATAACTGTCATTGTCCAATTTAGATGCCATTTTCTTGCACAAAAATATGGTCTCTCCCTGGCCACAAATCGCGTACTTTTCTACACCGTACACCCACACCACTGCAGTAAGGTAGTGTCTCCCCTCCCCAATTCCGTCGGGCAGGCTCAGTATCCACTGCTGCATGTGGTTCCTGTTAACCAGCTACGGAAAGGCTGGACACGTGCAGTCATGGCTACCTTTGACGTCAACCCGACCGCCGCCAAAACAACGGAAGAGTGTCTACACAGTGATCCGGTCATAGCGTAAAGAACTCTGGAATGACGTTGTATTAAATAAAAGGTGGATAAAACTGGTTCCGCCAAAAAAATCTGAAACGACTTAAAAATTTAAGCTATTTATTTTTTTTTACAAAAAAACTGGGGCACCCTACGATACATCTTGATTCCAACAAACTGTTCTGTTATGGGATGACCTTGACCTTGGCGTTTGACACCGGAACAAACAAAAACAAGGTAAACCAAGTGTCTTTAATTAGTAATATAATGCGTTTGACCATACGCACATTGGTGTGCGTATGTGAGGGGGTGGGATGCCGGGGCGTGTGCAGGAATTCTTGAAACATGTTTATAGATTGCATGCTCCAGACCGTGAATTTATCTTTGGGCGAAGAGGACATCTATCTATTACTTCCATGTGAAATATTTAACAGTTTGCTCAGTGAAAAAACATATTGACAGTGCAACTAAGACTTATACAATGGATTAAATTTCGAAAAATCGTTACTAATCCATATTGAGACACAAACCTCCATTTCGCGTGCCAGCGTAGCTTGAGGTCGTGGTGATCAGAAGAGCTGTGGCCAACAACCGGTTTGGCCAATTCGCCATCACCGACATCGTTATATATCTTGCTCAGTCCGGTTGATGGTGTAGCCTGAAGATTCGTTCCAAAGGATGATGTCACACAACTCTCTGGTCCATGTGGCAATATATCCGGAATATGCTCTTGTTATCACTCCCGTCGAACTCACACCATTCTTGACACCAGCAGAAAAGGAAATAATGCAAACGAGCCGTGACTAAACTATGACTGTGACCTGTAAGGAAAAGCTTGATTTTTCCTTTCTTTCATTTTTACAATGATTGGGGGTTAGCCCGCAGTTTGTTTACCCCAACGAACGTATATTTCATTCTTTCAATTCATGCTAATTTCATGCTTTCGCTATCTCACATGCACGCCTTTTTGCTTGCGTTCTGCAGCTCAGTGTCCAGCGTCGGAATGCCTAGTCGTACTGAATTGTGGCTAACGAGTGGGCTACCTACGCATGTAGTGACTCACATGTAATGTGGATATATATCTTGTGTCAACCATGAACTGATAAAACGAACCCATGTATCGCTTTAGAACTTGCACATTGCACGATAGGTAGAGTTAATGGGACTTTAGCTGTTTGACGCCCACAAAACAGGACATTATCAGGACAACAATTACTGCATACCATATTTGCGGCGCGGTGAAGGAGGGGGGTGGGGCGGGGGGGGGGGGGGGGGAGGGGGCTGCGGAAAGTGACCACCTGATCAGCAAGTGCTGGGCCCAAATGCATCCATGCGAAATACAAAAGTAGACTCGCCTGTATGCCGCCTATTCTAATACATATATATGGATATATAGAAACTTTGGTAGCATTAAAAATTTTTTTGTGAAAATGCGTGTCAAATTTCGTTTGAATTACTCCAGGAGATTGATATTGCTTTAATCATTCCATCCTTCTCTATAGACACATTCTATCTGCGACCTATCGGTCTCTCTTCTCTCTTTCCGCCCGGTTTCCGCTCAGTTCTCCCTTCTGTCCGGATCCCGGGTCCTTTATAGGTAAAGCACCCCCCCCTCCCCTCTGCTCGGAATATCCCGATCCCATGAGAGTGAACCGCTTCATCCTATCATTTCATTGTTCCGAGGCGTTTTTCTTTTTTACTGTACCTCTTCCTGTTGTTCTCGACTACCGGACTTGTTAAATGTGCAGATCACATATTTCCACGGTACCCCTTGTACAGTATAGCAGAAATTCAATATTGCAGTTTTCTGGCAAAAACTGTTGCTTAGAGTCAGCTAACATTGCTCATAAATTGCTAGAACTTGATATTAAACATTTATTATACTCTCAAGATCTGTGAAATATGTCGAACGATTTCTTAGTTACCGCCTTGAAGACATATTGAAGCACGGGTGTAAATGCACAAAATCAACATCAACAAAAAAAACGGTGATTATTTTTAATATTGCTAAAATTAATATTTATATTTAATTGAATGCTACAGTTACAGCCTCAAGCATTTTTTAGATGGTGGGCCCACTAATCATGAGGCCGTTCTCATACTTCGAAATCGTGACCCCACCATGCAACCCCCCCCCCCCCACCTCCCCTCCCCATCCTTGATGATATCCTGGATACGCGCCTGTACTGCTTGCTGGTAACCGAACCTGTCTGCGGAAGGTACTGTGGCCCATAGGTACAAAGTAGCTGCGCCCTGCAAATCAGAGCTGCGCTCTGCAAGTCAGAGCTGCTCCATGCAGATCCGAGCTGCGCCCTGCAATCAGAGCTGCGCTCTGCAATCAGAGCTGCGCCCTGCAATCTGAGCTGCGCCCTGCAAATCAGAACTGCGCCCTGCAATCAGAGCTGCGTCCTGCAATCAGAGCTGCGCCCTGCAATCAGAGCTGCGCCCTGCAATCTGAGCTGCGCCCTGCAATCAGAGCTGCCCCCTGCAATTTTGAGCTGCGCTCTGCCAATTAGAGCTGCGCCCTGCAAATCAGAGCTGCGCTGTGCAAATCTGAGCTGCGCTCTGCATTTCAGAGCCGCGCCCGAGCGGGGGTCACTCCGTAATAAATATCTGACCTGGCTTTAGCGAGTTATCGCCTTTGGTGGGTGTTATATTGGGGAAGGGGAGCCCTTACCCTCAGTTGACCCTACTTGTTTGCAATTCATACATGCAGCATTACAATGTAAGCAAATAACATTTACTGTGAGTTGGCCATATTAATTTTAGATTGAACTTCAGAAATATTACAAATTTACCAACATGTTTTTCTTTTCTACTCTCCAATCCTGTGATTCCAGATAGCAATATTATTTCAACAGCTAGAGATCTACGAAGAAACTGTCGCTTCGATTTCGCAGAAAATTTGATAGGAATGGTCATAAACAAGTGACATGCCAAATATTATCAAAATCGAATTCTGTTATTGCCTATGAAGCGCGACTAATTCGAGGTATTACGACGACAAAAACATCGTCTCGACGAGTCTTACAATTACATGCGCATCTTTATTTTAATGATGCTGTAAAATGTGTCTCTTCGATTTCCCTGAAACTTCAGCATTTGATATGCATTGTTATGTGGAACTGACACGCTAAATTTACTAGCAATCGAATAGGTAGTGACCCCCCCCCCCTTGATGACAAAGCCAAGTGATGCGCGTGAGGTGCACTTATGATCTTTGCAACATTGTATTGTTTATTTCTTTATTGACGTCATAGCCACGTACAAAATGTTAATTGTTATAGGGCTGTACAGTTCTCGCGGGTTCTATTTCCGGTTTTGGTCTTTTGGGGACTAACAAAAAAACACGTGCTCTTAGAACGAGTGCGCATCACGCTGGAGCCTTGCTGCAACTGCGTGACGCGCAATCATTGTAGTCAACGTTTGAGTGTTGGGAACCGGCCAGTTGCGCGGTTTGGGCGTAAAGAATCGAGTGGGGGTGAAACCATTTTTTTTTGCTTTGGTCCAGGCATTGTTAACTATAAAATCATAATATAGTTAAAGATAAGACATTTATCTCTCCATAATGCATGTGGTCCGTTCGATGAGACAGTTGGAAGCGTTGTATTTTGAGCCAAATCATCGATGTTTACAGTTCTACGACAAACGGAGCACCATTGTCCTCACCTGCTCAGTTCATATAAGGAGCGTTGTTACGTAACCGCGCGCAGATATGCGCGTCATGATGATTATTACGTCATACGACATGGAAAACCCCGCGCAGCATGTTAGATCGCCTGACACTGACAGTCACTCATGAGACAACCGCATTCTGGTTTATCAACTGCCTAACCGCTCATACATTACATAAATCTACTCGGACGGTTATAATTCGGATATGCGCATAACTTCAGTGGTTATTTGTGCTTCCAAGGACAGCTTTAGCCGATCTTGTGTGTGAGGCGACTGAAGGCAAAAAACCGGAAGGTAGGCAGCACGTACAGGCCGTTGATGCTAGGCATTGACATAGAGCATAGGTATCCCTGTCTCGTGGGGTCTCGATAAGATCCCGAAGTGACTGTACAGCCCTATTCCGACTGACCCAGCGCCGCAGTGTAGCTCAGTGTGTTCGTCATATCCATACTATAGATATCTGTATATAGACTTGCCCGTTGTTTCGCCTGCCAGCTTGCGGAGGTGGATGGGATAATTAAATGGATTAAATCGGCAAATGCAAGTGTAATCTAGCCTTGTGTTGTGTTGTGTTTATAGATCTTAACAGTTGTAGGGAACAGGCCCCGGATTACATAAATCTATATAAATCCTTATTTGAATCGGCTTTAGGAATGAACCCAATCATTTCCTGCAAAGCTGTTTGTTTGCTCATCTCCTATATATAGATCCTAACTTATAGCCTTTGGCTTTGCGTAGGGAAATATTTGCTAAATGTTAACAATTCTATGACTATTTCGCCATTAAGCTTATTAGGCAACGCACATTTGCAAAACTAGCGATCTCGCATAAGGAATTTGCTTGAGAATTTATTTGTGTATGACTTAATTTACTTGTGAATGTTTGTTAAACGGTTCTCTGGTAAATTCCTTACGGAGTAATTTCTTTTTACTTAAGCAAATATATTGTTTTCCTTATAAGGAATGTTTGTAAACACGGGCCCTGTTGCTTGGCAACCCACTCGCGTACCGACTGACTTATTTCAGTTCCAGTTCCAGCAGTTCCAAAATGCAGGGCGCAGCTCCAAAATGCAGGCTGCAGCTCCAAATTGCAGTGCACAGGTCTGATTTGCTGCGCGCAGCTCTGATTTGCAGAGCGCAGCTCCAAATTGCAGGGCGCAGCTCTGATTTGCAGGGCGCAGCTCTGATTTGCAGGGCGCGGCTCTGATTTGCAGGGCGCAGCTCTGATATCCACGTCGCAGCTTTGACTGCAAAGCGCAGCTCTGAATTGCAGGGCGCAGCTCTGATTGCAGGGCGCAGCTCTGATTTGCAGAGCGCAGCTCTGATTGTAGGGCGCAGTTCTGAAATGCAGGGCGCAGCTCTGATTGCAGGGCGCATCTCTGATTTGCAGGGCGCAGTTCTGATTTGCAGGGCGCAGCTCTGATATCCAGGTCGCAGCTTTGACTGCAAAGCCCAGCTCTGAAATGCAGGGCGCAGCTCTGATTGCAGGGCGCGGCTCTGATTTGCAGGGCGCAGCTCTGATTTGCAGGGCGCAGCTCTGATTCCAGGGCGCAGCTCTGACTGCAAAGCGCAGCTCTGAAATGCAGGGAGCAGCTCTGATTGCATTGCGCAGCTCTGATTTGAAGAGCACAGCTCAAAAATTATTTATATGGTCTATAGAGAACTCCTCGCTAGGCCGCTTTAGCGCGCAGCTCTGATTTGCAGGGAGCATCTCTGATTTGCAGAGCGCAGCTCTGTTTTGCAGAGAGCAGCTCTGTTTTGCAGGGCGCAGCTCTGATTTGCAGGGCGCAGCTCTTATTTGCAGGGCGCAGCTACTTTGTACCTATGGGCCACAGTAGGAAGGCGAAGGTGGCAAGGCCCTTCTAACTTAATCCAAGTGTAAGGGGGTTATGCCCAGAACGGCTGAGGTCTGAAACAGCTGTTTACCAACCTAGCAGGTAAAAACACCCCTGGTTCCACCGCAGGCCTGCATGAACGTAGCCTACACCACTTTGCCAGCAGAGGGAACTCAATCGTTCCTCACACTAAGGGTAGCGTACGTTATCCTTGCTCATACCACCACATACAGCGTAAGCGTAACGCCTTTTGCTGGGAGCTCGAGACCCCTAGATTCGCCCTCGCCACTGTAGTAAATGCAAAAGATTGATGCAAAGACAAAAGTAAGAAAAGCATTGTGAACTAATAGAGATAGCCGGCAGTGGGTCAGGGATTAACGCCCAGGAGGATAGGGGGGGGGGGCACTGTCGTACAAATCTGGTGGGGGGGGGGGGCGGATATTTGTGATGAAAAAAATACCCCTATAGGGCGGGTTTACGCAAAAAAATACCCGACCGAGCGGAATTTGGCGATAAAACGCCCCGACCGAACGGATTTGGGAGGTAAAACGCCCGACCGAACGGATTTGGGCCGTGAAAATGGGGCGGGGGCTCCCAACCCAGCAATGTATTAAGTAGCCCCCCCACCCCCGGGGATTATCGTAAAGACTGAATCGCGATAGATCTAATGGAAATATAGTCTGTCTAGTACCCGCACATTAACACACAAATAAGAAAGGCAGTTTTAGCTTCGGTTGATTGGCAAAACGCATTTATCGTGAAATATTCAACCTATTGCATGTAGCCTAAACCAACATTTACTCACCGTCTAAACATGGTTCAAAATGGCCGCCGACTGTAAACCCGTGTAAAGCGTCAGTTCGGAGTGTGGCTTTTTTGGCGTCGAATCGGGACTTAGACATTAACTAAGAGAAGCATACAGTACCCTTTCTCAAGCCGGGTATAGTCCATCTATGCCTCAATTATACCAGTAGCGCCGACTGGGCTGCCACCCTGGGGGCACCCACGCACAAATATAATGTAGGCGGGATAAATGGCGCTAGCTCGAGTGGTTGTGTCCCGAAAAACGAAACCATCATGGGACCTTGTTTCCCGAAAGAACAAAACTGTTAATCCTACACACTCCCAGAAATCGTCCCGGCACGATGCCAGGAACGAGATTCCCTGCTGAGCCCGGCCCCGTGCAAACATGGATCAATCGATAGAGACGTTCGACTAATCTTTGTTCATTGTCCCGGGCCTCACTGTACGTAATACACAAACCTCCTAATATACAGACATCGACCCTTCTCATGCACAAATCTCCATGTAATATACATACCTCTTTTTTTTTTTACAGACGTCCTTGTTTTTTTTCTTCACAGAACTCCTTCTCATACACACACACCCTTCTAATAGGCATACAGACGTTCTTTTCATACGCAGTCCTATTTCGCTTTCACAGACCTAGCTCATTCTAATGCACATACGTTATCATATAAAGACCTTGTACGCAGACCTCCTTCTCATACACAAACCTTCTCTTACTGTTACATAGACTTCCTCATACACAGACCTCATTCTCACACACAGGCCTCCTTCTTCTCTTTTGATACATAGACCTCCTTCACAAACAGATCTCGAGACACACGTGATATGTCTCGGCCCGGCCCTCCATGGGCCCCTCCAAGGCCCTACCCATACATACAGGGATCAAGGGTCACGAACGGACCTGGACAGTTTTTAGTACCCACCATGACTCAGACTCAAACCACCGACCTCTCGCTTTCCAGGACATTCCGAGCGAAACGTCAAACGCGATGCGCCAACGGGATTATCCCTTAATTTGTTAGGTAGTCATTTACTCTATTTATGTCGCACCGGACCCGCACCGAGATACAGGTATAGGTTTACTACCCACAGACATTCTTCTCCTACATACCTCCCTCTAATAAATCCTTTTACTCTCTTACGACACTGAACTTAGCCAAAAAGCGACAAGTAGGTTGTGAAAAATCAACATTCGACATAGAATTTCGAAACAAAAATGGACACCTCCTTCTCACACGGATGCATCCTCCTTTTCATACAAACCTCATCAACATGCCCGTCATGGGTATCAGTGGGCCGGGTGGCCGGGGTGGCGGGGGTTAGGCACTATATATAGTTAGGCTACACCCATATGTCGTAATAAGAGTCTCTTATTATGACATATGGGTGTACCCGCCCCGCCCCCCTCCCGCCCCAACCACCCACGATTGAGGCGCCTGTGGGTGAACACTTATATGTGCCGCCCAAATGACCCCTTTTTTTAACTGCCTTTTTTCTCTAAATCCCCGAAGCAGAAATCTACCATTTCTCTCGATGTGCCCATCTGAGACAGCCTTTTTTTTCTTCAAAATTGCAGTTCTTGACTATAATATATAGTCCAGTTAATATCAAAAGTGTGCAAATAATTAACACCCAGACAGTTTCATGAATGTCATTGTCTATTTTAAATGATGCCTTTTTTAACCCCAAATTCTGTCCGTGTCTTTTTTAGATGTCATTAATTTTAACCTCAAATTTCTGTCAGTGTTTATTTTCGATGTCCTGTTTGTAGCCCAAAAATTATCTCGCAATGACCACAAAATCGCGCACTTCTCTCGCTCTCCAAATAGTCTAGCTCTATGGCAAGGGCGGCGCACCCCCACTAATCGGGTAATGCAGTACCCCCCCCCCCCCCGGTGCATATGGGTATAGCTATAGTTGGGCCTAGTTGCATGGCACAGAGGAAACTGGCCTATGTACGCCTATGTAAATTACGCGGTCCAAAGCACAGAAGAAACAGCCAGCACGTGATAAGACGTCCCGATTGCCGTTACGAAAAATGAAAGCGATTTAAAGGACAGGTCATCCAGTTCCAAAAAGTCACTAGGCCTATGTAAGCTTACGTGGCGAGTGTCGCACTACAAATTCACCCTATGCACCTTGATACTGCTCAAATGGCAATACAGTGTCTAGTTTTGTGGTAGCCGGTCTATTATTCAGTGGGTGGCGTCTGTCATTTATTTAGACCTTTTATCACCGCATGTAGTATAAACGCCTCAGCGTTAGGTACGAATGGTCTTTGCTGCACCCGATCTTCCGGCAGAGGACGTTTTGCTTACGCCATAGTCCGAGAACTTCCTAGAACGAGCTCCCTCTGCTGGCAGAGTGTGCTGCACCTTCACAGTTAACCGTTAAAACGCCCGACTCCACCAACGTCCGCGCGTATTCGGCAACTTAAGAGAAACACTAAGTGGTTGACGTATATACCTGTAAACCAGACAAAAGACAACGAAGAACGGTTAACACAGCAGGTAGATTACATAGGCTGACACATTAATGCCCTTGGTAGAAGTTGTATGTATATTTAAGGCCTGCTATTTGTACAAACGGTTGCACTGATCCCTTTTAGGGGCCGGGATATAGCGTTATACTAGTATAAAGTCAAAGTCATAAATGCCGTAGCGTGTCGTTTCGGCCCATATTTTCCACGAATTTGTCGTGATCGCTCTAAAAATCACTGACGTGAGAAAGCAACACCGTGCAATTTGAATGATACCAAACTTACGTGTGTACTGCAATGTTATCCTTTTTTAAGACACAAATCATATTTCTCTATGCTGACACTCCATTGCCAACAGACACTTTGTCGCCAATAGACTAAATCACAGACAATGAAAGGCTCTATAGTTGCCCTGGCGCGCGTGCCTGGTGCAAATATAGAGCATGTATTGTTCAGAGCACGTTCGGCGCCATGGCAACTACGTCATCTTATGACGTGTGCTTTAGTATATTTGCGGAACTGCGTTTGCTGCCAACTGAGTGTCAGTATGGAGAAATATTGTTTGTATCTTAAAAAAAGGATAACATCGCAGTACACATGTAAGTTTGGTATCAATAAAATTGCACGGTGTTGCCTTCTCACGTCAGTGATTTTAAGAGTGATCGCGAAAAATTCGTGGAAAATATGGGCCGAAACGACACGCTACGGTATTTATGACTTTGACTTTAGTATAAATTATACTATAGTATAACATTATACTATAATGTTATAGGCCATAAACACAGCTGTTTTATAGCCTATAATAGGCTATATAATATAGGTCCTGTGTCACATGCCCCACCATGCTGAGATGCCCCCCTTATATAAAATACATGATATTGAGACCGTCTCCACTCCATATGTTCGTATAGTGCCATTTAGTTCTATAGATGTAACGTAGTCTGCTCCGATATGGGTCCAGTCGCTGAACTAGCCACAGCGGCTTGCTTGCATGACTAGGTGCCATTATGATAGATACAGGGGGGCATCTATGCATTTTGGCACAAGTGTGCCCAGGTAAGCCCGCTTCTCTAGGGACACAACGGTAACAATGTTAAAATCCTTTGACGTTAATAGGGAATCGTAGCTTTTATTATAATGTGTGCTCGAACAATCATAGTGTTTACGTATTCTATATACCTTGTTCTATCATCTGACATCTTTAAAGTGTGCCGACACTAGGTTGTTTGATTATATTTTCGCAAAGAAATGTTGGAGCACACAACTGTTCCCGACCAGCCGTCCGCCATATTTATTTCTGGCAGATGCAGGTACCTGTGAATGCGACTTGGTTCCTCCTCTCTGTTACATATGACTCTTGCGCCAACTATGCATTGGGAGGCATTTCCGCATCGGATGGTGGGGGCGCAGTAACATTTTATATGACATTGTGTTGACGCCCCTTCCCCCCAACCCCTACCACCAGCAATTGAGGCTCCTATGGGCCAGCCTAGACTATGGGCCCAATGACAAACGAAGGGTGAGGGCTTGCCATTGGTTCTGGGCTATAGGGCTTACCTATAGTCCTAGCCTCGGGAGATCCACTCTGTGGGCTAGGGTTATCTAGCCTCTGGAGACCCATTCCATTGGCTATGGCTTACTAAGCCTCAGGGGAGACTAACTCTTGGCTAGGGCTTACCTAGTCCAAGTTTTGTTTTGCCAATTCTGGCATTCCTGTTAGCAGCAAAAGTCTCTGATGAATCCATACCCATAACACTCAGTTCATGGGATATGATTGCCAGCAGGGGGGACATCCTCCATCCATCTCTATTTCTATAAATCAGCAGGATCGAGGGACATGCTCCATTTCTAAAATAAAATCGTAAATGCTGTGCAGGGATGTTTTGGTCCATATGTTTCTCCAATTTGAAAATCACTGAGTAAGTAACGCCCAACCATTTTCATGATGTCAAACTTATAATTGTACTGCAATCTTATCCTTTTTTATGACACAAACAATGTTTCTTCATGCTAATGATTCTTCATTAGAAGCAGATATAATGAAAGCATCTGCTTGGTATGGCATGCACATGGCAAAAATATGTATGCAGTATGTATGTATTTTTCAGGGCACTATGCACCAATTTAATCATTTCATGATGTATATTTTACTATATGTGCATTAATGACTTGTGGAGACATTCCCAGAACTGAAGCTCAGTGGATGACAATGCAATGTCAACACTTATTTTTGTAGGATATATATATTGTAATGTGACATCTTATCAACTTTTTCTGACAATTGTATCTTAGTAACATACTAGATTTTATCAGAAAATATAGCACTACAACTTATCAGAAAATTCAGTATTGGAACTTATCAAAAACTAGAGCACTATAGAACTGTTCAGAATGTTTTTTTTTTTTTTTTTCAAATATTATGAAATGTTGAGGTGATGACAAAAGTAAGTAAGAGCAGTTTTGTTTATAAAAATGTTCTCTCAAACTTGGAAATTCCTAGATGAAGTTAATTGGTAAACAATGTTTTCTGACCTGCATTATAGTTAGTATAATGTTGATCATCATGTAATCTGTGAAGCTTTGTGTAACAAGTGGTGTAATGTATACATTTAGGGTTTTTGTAAAAATAATGATCTGTTTTGGACTATTTTAGGAGCAGCCGAAACCCGAACGACTGTCGAGCAACAATGTATGCTGTACAGATATTATATATACCAGTAACTTATCATGTTTGTGGCCAAGGACAAGTCAGGACGAGATACCCTGTCCTAGCCTGAGAGGTTAGGACAATGGGCAGTGTCCCAGCTTGCCCGCCTACAAGAGGTAAGGACAAGGGGCCGTGTCTCAGCCTGCCCGTCTACAAGAGGTAAGGACAAGGGGCCGTGTCCCAGCCTGCCTGTCTACAAGAGGTAAGGACAAGGGGCCGTATCCCAGCCTGCCCGTCTACAAGAGGTAAGGACAAGGGGCCGTGTCTCAGCCTGCCCGTCTACAAGAGGTAAGGACAAGGGGCCGTATCCCAGCCTGCCCGTCTACAAGAGGTAATGACAAGGGGCCGTGTCCCAGCCTGCCTGTCTACAAGAGGTAAGGACAAGGGGTCGTGTCCCAGCCTGCCCGTCTACAAGAGGTAATGACAAGGGGCCGTGTCCCAGCCTGCCTGTCTACATGAGGTAAGGACAAGGGGTCGTGTCCCAGCCTGCCCGTCTACAAGAGGTAAGGACAAGGGGCCGTGTCTCAGCCTGCCCGTCTACAAGAGGTAAGGACAAGGGGCCGTATCCCAGCCTGCCCGTCTACAAGAGGTAAGGACAAGGGGCCGTGTCCCAGCCTGCCTGTCTACAAGAGGTAAGGACAAGGAGTCGTGTCCCAGCCTGCCCGTCTACAAGAGGTAATGGCAAGGGGCCGTGTCCCAGCCTGCCTGTCTACAAGAGGTAAGGACAAGGTGTCGTGTCCCAGCCTGCACGTCTACAAGAGGTAAGGACAAGGGGCCGTGTCTCAGCCTGCCCGTCTACAAGAGGTAAGGACAAGGGGCCGTATCCCAGCCTGCCCGTCTACAAGAGGTAAGGACAAGGGGCCGTGTCTCAGCCTGCCCGTCTACAAGAGGTAAGGACAAGGGGCCGTATCCCAGCCTGCCCGTCTACAAGAGGGAATGACAAGGGGCCGTGTCCCAGCCTGCCTGTCTACAAGAGGTAAGGACAAGGGGTCGTGTCCCAGCCTGCCCGTCTACAAGAGGTAATGACAAGGGGCCGTGTCCCAGCCTGCCTGTCTACATGAGGTAAGGACAAGGGGTCGTGTCCCAGCCTGCCCGTCTACAAGAGGTAAGGACAAGGGGCCGTGTCTCAGCCTGCCCGTCTACAAGAGGTAAGGACAAGGGGCCGTATCCCAGCCTGCCCGTCTACAAGAGGTAAGGACAAGGGGCCGTGTCCCAGCCTGCCTGTCTACAAGAGGTAAGGACAAGGGGTCGTGTCCCAGCCTGCCCGTCTACAAGAGGTAATGACAAGGGGCCGTGTCCCAGCCTGCCTGTCTACAAGAGGTAAGGACAAGGTGTCGTGTCCCAGCCTGCACGTCTACAAGAGGTAAGGACAAGGGGCCGTGTCTCAGCCTGCCCGTCTACAAGAGGTAAGGACAAGGGGCCGTATCCCAGCCTGCCCGTCTACAAGAGGTAAGGACAAGGGGCCGTGTCCCAGCCTGCCCGTCTACAAGAGGTAAGGACAAGGGGCCGTGTCCCAGCCTGCCCGTCTACAAGAGGTAAGGACAAGGGGCCGTGTCCCAGCCTGCCCCGTCTACAAGAGGTAAGGACAAGGGGCCGTGTCTCAGCCTGCCCGTCTACAAGAGGTTAGGACAAGGGGCCGTGTCCCAGCCTGCCCGTCTACAAGAGGTAAGGACAAGGGGCCGTGTCTCGGCCTGCCCGTCTACAAGAGGTAAGGACAAGGGGCCGTGTCCCAGCCTGCCTGTCTACAAGAGGTAAGGACAAGGGGCCGTATGCCAGCCTGCCCGTCTACAAGAGGTAAGGACAAGGGGCCGTGTCTCAGCCTGCCCGTCTACAAGAGGTAAGGACAAGGGGCCGTATCCCAGCCTGCCCGTCTACAAGAGGTAATGACAAGGGGCCGTGTCCCAGCCTGCCTGTCTACAAGAGGTAAGAACAAGGGGTCGTGTCCCAGCCTGCCCGTCTACAAGAGGTAATGACAAGGGGCCGTGTCCCAGCCTGCCTGTCTACATGAGGTAAGGACAAGGGGTCGTGTCCCAGCCTGCCCGTCTACAAGAGGTAAGGACAAGGGGCCGTGTCTCAGCCTGCCCGTCTACAAGAGGTAAGGACAAGGGGCCGTGTCCCAGCCTGCCTGTCTACAAGAGGTAAGGACAAGGGGCCGTATCCCAGCCTGCCCGTCTACAAGAGGTAAGGACACGGGGCCGTGTCTCAGCCTGCCCGTCTACAAGAGGTAAGGACAAGGGGCCGTATCCCAGCCTGCCCGTCTACAAGAGGTAATGACAAGGGGCCGTGTCCCAGCCTGCCTGTCTACAAGAGGTAAGGACAAGGGGTCGTGTCCCAGCCTGCCCGTCTACAAGAGGTAATGACAAGGGGCCGTGTCCCAGCCTGCCTGTCTACAAGAGGTAAGGACAAGGTGTCGTGTCCCAGCCTGCCCGTCTACAAGAGGTAAGGACAAGGGGCCGTGTCTCAGCCTGCCCGTCTACAAGACGTAAGGACAAGGGGCCGTATCCCAGCCTGCCCGTCTACAAGAGGTAAGGACAAGGGGCCGTGTCCCAGCCTGCCCGTCTACAAGAGGTAAGGACAAGGGGCCGTGTCCCAGCCTGCCCGTCTACAAGAGGTAAGGACAAGGGGGCGTGTCCCAGCCTGCCCCGTCTACAAGAGGTAAGGACAAGGGGCCGTGTCTCAGCCTGCCCGTCTACAATAGGTTAGGACAAGGGGCCGTGTCCCAGCCTGCCCGTCTACAAGAGGTAAGGACAAGGGGCCGTGTCTCAGCCTGCCCGTCTACAAGAGGTAAGGACAAAGGGCCGTGTCCCAGCCTGCCCGTCTACAAGAGGTAAGGACAAGGGGCCGTGTCTCAGCCTGCCCGTCTACAAGAGGTTAGGACAAGGGGCCGTGTCCCAGCCTGCCCGTCTACAAGAGGTAAGGACAAGGGGCCGTGTCTCAGCCTGCCCGTCTACAAGAGGTAAGGACAAGGGGCCGTGTCCCAGCCTGCCCGTCTACAAGAGGTAAGGACAAGGGGCCGTGTCTCAGCCTGCCCGTCTACAAGAGGTAAGGACAAGGGGCCGTGTCTCAGCCTGCCCGTCTACAAGAGGTAAGGACAAGGGGCCGTATCCCAGCCTGCCCGTCTACAAGAGGTAAGGACAAGGGGTCGTGTCCCAGCCTGCCCGTCTACAAGAGGTAAGGACGAGGGGTCGTGTCCCAGCCTGCCTGTCTACAAGAGGTAAGGACAAGGGGCCGTGTCCCAGCCTGCCTGTCTACATGAGGTAAGGACAAGGGGTCGTGTCCCAGCCTGCCCGTCTACAAGAGGTAAGGACAAGGGGCCGTGTCTCAGCCTGCCCGTCTACAAGAGGTAAGGACAAGGGGCCGTGTCGCAGCCTGCCTGTCTACAAGAGGTAAGGACAAGGGGCCGTATCCCAGCCTGCCCGTCTACAAGAGGTAAGGACAAGGGGCCGTGTCCCAGCCTGCCTGTCTACAAGAGGTAAGGACAAGGGGTCGTGTCCCAGCCTGCCCGTCTACAAGAGGTAATGACAAGGGGCCGTGTCTCAGCCTGCCCGTCTACAAGAGGTAAGGACAAGGGGCCGTGTCGCAGCCTGCCTGTCTACAAGAGGTAAGGACAAGGGGCCGTATCCCAGCCTGCCCGTCTACAAGAGGTAAGGACAAGGGGCCGTGTCTCAGCCTGCCCGTCTACAAGAGGTAAGGACAAGGGGCCGTATCCCAGCCTGCCCGTCTACAAGAGGTAATGACAAGGGGCCGTGTCCCAGCCTGCCTGTCTACAAGAGGTAAGGACAAGGGGTCGTGTCCCAGCCTGCCCGTCTACAAGAGGTAATGACAAGGGGCCGTGTCCCAGCCTGCCTGTCTACAAGAGGTAAGGACAAGGTGTCGTGTCCCAGCCTGCCCGTCTACAAGAGGTAAGGACAAGGGGCCGTATCCCAGCCTGCCCGTCTACAAGAGGTAAGGACAAGGGGCCGTATCCCAGCCTGCCCGTCTACAAGAGGTAAGGACAAGGGGCCGTGTCCCAGCCTGCCCGTCTACAAGAGGTAAGGACAAGGGGCCGTGTCCCAGCCTGCCCGTCTACAAGAGGTAAGGACAAGGGGCCGTGTCCCAGCCTGCCCCGTCTACAAGAGGTAAGGATAAGGGGCCGTGTCTCAGCCTGCCCGTCTACAAGAGGTAAGGACAAGGGGCCGTATCCCAGCCTGCCCGTCTACAAGAGGTAATGACAAGGGGCCGTGTCCCAGCCTGCCTGTCTACAAGAGGTAAGGACAAGGGGCCGTATCCCAGCCTGCCCGTCTACAAGAGGTAAGGACAAGGGGCCGTGTCCCAGCCTGCCTGTCTACAAGAGGTAAGGACAAGGGGCCGTGTCCCAGCCTGCCCCGTCTACAAGAGGTAAGGACAAGGGGCCGTGTCTCAGCCTGCCCGTCTACAAGAGGTAAGGACAAGGGGTCGTGTCCCAGCCTGCCCGTCTACAAGAGGTAATGACAAGGGGCCGTGTCCCAGCCTGCCTGTCTACATGAGGTAAGGACAAGGGGTCGTGTCCCAGCCTGCCCGTCTACAAGAGGTAAGGACAAGGGGCCGTGTCCCAGCCTGCCTGTCTACAAGAGGTAAGGACAAGGGGCCGTATCCCAGCCTGCCCGTCTACAAGAGGTAAGGACAAGGGGCCGTGTCTCAGCCTGCCCGTCTACAAGAGGTAAGGACAAGGGGCCGTATCCCAGCCTGCCCGTCTACAAGAGGTAATGACAAGGGGCCGTGTCCCAGCCTGCCTGTCTACAAGAGGTTAGGACAAGGGGTCGTGTCCCAGCCTGCCCGTCTACAAGAGGTAATGACAAGGGGCCGTGTCCCAGCCTGCCTGTCTACATGAGGTTAGGACAAGGGGTCGTGTCCCAGCCTGCCCGTCTACAAGAGGTAAGGACAAGGGGCCGTGTCTCAGCCTGCCCGTCTACAAGAGGTAAGGACAAGGGGCCGTGTCCCAGCCTGCCTGTCTACAAGAGGTAGGGACAAGGGGCCGTATCCCAGCCTGCCCGTCTACAAGAGGTAAGGACAAGGGGCCGTGTCTCAGCCTGCCCGTCTACAAGAGGTAATGACAAGGGGCCGTGTCCCAGCCTGCCTGTCTACAAGAGGTAAGATCAAGGGGTCGTGTCCCAGCCTGCCCGTCTACAAGAGGTAATGACAAGGGGCCGTGTCCCAGCCTGCCTGTCTACAAGAGGTAAGGACAAGATGTCGTGTCCCAGCCTGCCCGTCTGCAAGAGGTAAGGACAAGGGGCCGTGTCTCAGCCTGCCCGTCTACAAGAGGTAAGGACAAGGGGCCGTATCCCAGCCTGCCCGTCTACAAGAGGTAAGGACAAGGGGCCGTGTCCCAGCCTGCCCGTCTACAAGAGGTAAGGACAAGGGGCCGTGTCCCAGCCTGCCCGTCTACAAGAGGTAAGGACAAGGGGCCGTGTCCCAGCCTGCCCCGTCTACAAGAGGTAAGGACAAGGGGCCGGGTCTCAGCCTGCCCGTCTACAAGAGGTTAGGACAAGGGGCCGTGTCCCAGCCTGCCCGTCTACAAGAGGTAAGGACAAGGGGCCGTGTCTCAGCCTGCCCGTCTACAAGAGGTAAGGACAAGGGGCCGTGTCCCAGCCTGCCTGTCTACAAGAGGTAAGGACAAGGGGCCGTGTCCCAGCCTGCCCGTCTACAAGAGGTGAGGACAAGGGGCCGTGTCTCAGCCTGCCCGTCTACAAGAGGTAAGGACAAGGGGCCGTATCCCAGCCTGCCCGTCTACAAGAGGTAAGGACAAGGGGCCGTGTCCCAGCCTGCCTGTCTACAAGAGGTAAGGACAAGGGGTCGTGTCCCAGCCTGCCCGTCTACAAGAGGTAATGACAAGGGGCCGTGTCCCAGCCTGCCTGTCTACATGAGGTAAGGACAAGGGGTCGTGTCCCAGCCTGCCCGTCTACAAGAGGTAAGGACAAGGGGCCGTGTCTCAGCCTGCCCGTCTACAAGAGGTAAGGACAAGGGGTCGTGTCCCAGCCTGCCCGTCTACAAGAGGTAAGGACAAGGGGCCGTGTCTCAGCCTGCCCGTCTACAAGAGGTAAGGACAAGGGGCCGTGTCTCAGCCTGCCCGTCTACAAGAGGTAAGGACAAGGGGCCGTATCCCAGCCTGCCCGTCTACAAGAGGTAATGACAAGGGGCCGTGTCCCAGCCTGCCTGTCTACAAGAGGTAAGGACAAGAGGTCGTGTCCCAGCCTGCCCGTCTACAAGAGGTAATGACAAGGGGCCGTGTCCCAGCCTGCCTGTCTACAAGAGGTAAGGACAAGGTGTCGTGTCCCAGCCTGCCCGTCTACAAGAGGTAAGGACAAGGGGCCGTGTCTCAGCCTGCCCGTCTACAAGAGGTAAGGACAAGGGGCCGTGTCTCAGCCTGCCCGTCTGCAAGAGGTAAGGACAAGGGGCCGTATCCCAGCCTGCCCGTCTACAAGAGGTAAGGACAAGGGGCCGTGTCCCAGCTTGCCCGTCTACAAGAGGTAAGGACAAGGGGCCGTGTCCCAGCCTGCCTGTCTACAAGAGGTAAGGACAAGGGGCCGTGTCCCAGCCTGCCCCGTCTACAAGAGGTAAGGACAAGGGGCCGTGTCTCAGCCTGCCCGTCTACAAGAGGTTAGGACAAGGGGCCGTGTCCCAGCCTGCCCGTCTACAAGAGGTAAGGACAAGGGGCCGTGTCTCAGCCTGCCCGTCTACAAGAGGTAAGGACAAGGGGCCGTGTCCCAGCCTGCCCGTCTACAAGAGGTAAGGACAAGGGGCCGTGTCTCAGCCTGCCCGTCTACAAGAGGTAAGGACAAGGGGCCGTGTCTCAGCCTGCCCGTCTACAAGAGGTAATGACAAGGGGCCGTATCCCAGCCTGCCCGTCTACAAGAGGTAAGGACAAGGGGTCGTGTCCCAGCCTGCCCGTCTACAAGAGGTAAGGACGAGGGGTCGTGTCCCAGCCTGCCTGTCTACAAGAGGTAAGGACAAGGGGCCGTGTCCCAGCCTGCCCGTCTACAAGAGGTAAGGACAAGGGGTCGTGTCCCAGCCTGTCTGTCTACAAGAGGTAAGGACAAGGGGCCGTGTCCCAGCCTGCCCGTCTACAAGAGGTAAGGACAAGGGGCCGTGTCCCAGCCTGCCCGTCTACAAGAGGTAAGGACAAGGGGCCGTGTCTCAGCCTGCCCGTCTACAAGACGTAAGGACAAGGGGCCGTGTCCCAGCCTGCCCGTCTACAAGAGGTAAGGACAAGGGCCCGTGTCCCAGCCTGCCCGTCTACAAGAGGTAAGGACAAGGGACCCTGTCTCAGCCTGCCCGTCTACAAGAGGTAAGGACAAGGGGCCGTGTCCCAGCCTGCCCGTCTACAAGAGGTGAGGACAAGGGGCCGTGTCTCAGCCTGCCCGTCTACAAGAGGTAAGGACAAGGGGCCGTGTCTCAGCCTGCCCGTCTGCAAGAGGTAAGGACAAGGGGCCGTATCCCAGCCTGCCCGTCTACAAGAGGTAAGGACAAGGGGCCGTGTCCCAGCTTGCCCGTCTACAAGAGGTAAGGACAAGGGGCCGTGTCCCAGCCTGCCTGTCTACAAGAGGTAAGGACAAGGGGCCGTGTCCCAGCCTGCCCCGTCTACAAGAGGTAAGGACAAGGGGCCGTGTCTCAGCCTGCCCGTCTACAAGAGGTTAGGACAAGGGGCCGTGTCCCAGCCTGCCCGTCTACAAGAGGTAAGGACAAGGGGCCGTGTCTCAGCCTGCCCGTCTACAAGAGGTAAGGACAAGGGGCCGTGTCCCAGCCTGCCCGTCTACAAGAGGTAAGGACAAGGGGCCGTGTCTCAGCCTGCCCGTCTACAAGAGGTAAGGACAAGGGGCCGTGTCTCAGCCTGCCCGTCTACAAGAGGTAATGACAAGGGGCCGTATCCCAGCCTGCCCGTCTACAAGAGGTAAGGACAAGGGGTCGTGTCCCAGCCTGCCCGTCTACAAGAGGTAAGGACGAGGGGTCGTGTCCCAGCCTGCCTGTCTACAAGAGGTAAGGACAAGGGGCCGTGTCCCAGCCTGCCCGTCTACAAGAGGTAAGGACAAGGGGTCGTGTCCCAGCCTGTCTGTCTACAAGAGGTAAGGACAAGGGGCCGTGTCCCAGCCTGCCCGTCTACAAGAGGTAAGGACAAGGGGCCGTGTCCCAGCCTGCCCGTCTACAAGAGGTAAGGACAAGGGGCCGTGTCTCAGCCTGCCCGTCTACAAGAGGTAAGGACAAGGGGCCGTGTCCCAGCCTGCCCGTCTACAAGAGGTAAGGACAAGGGCCCGTGTCCCAGCCTGCCCGTCTACAAGAGGTAAGGACAAGGGACCCTGTCTCAGCCTGCCCGTCTACAAGAGGTAAGGACAAGGGGCCGTGTCCCAGCCTGCCCGTCTACAAGAGGTGAGGACAAGGGGCCGTGTCCCAGCCTGCCCGTCTACAAGAGGTAAGGACAAGGGGCCGTGTCCCAGCCTGCCCGTCTACAAGAGGTAAGGACAAGGGACCCTGTCTCAGCCTGCCCGTCTACAAGAGGTAAGGACAAGGGACCGTGTCCCAGCCTGCCCGTCTACAAGAGGTAAGGACAAGGGACCCTGTCCCAGCCGGCCCGTTTACAAGAGGTAAGGACAAGGGGCCGTGTCCCAGCCAAGCTCGTTTTGTGTCTCGCTGCAGTCCATAAGATCTATCGCTCACGTATTTATATATTATTAGTACCTATAAGCCGGACGTGCAATATGTCGGAGCAGCATACACGCTTTACAGTCGTGTTCGGTGTATCCAGGTTCACAAAGCTGAATATAAATTGTTTATGCTGTAATTTTAGCTGCTCAAGTAGCAATTTTTTGCTAAGTTATATTTTATGTCGTTCTTGATAAACTGATGTATACGGGTCCATATTTTGTAAACCTTCAGTGTATTAAGTAAAAGAGCATGTTTTCAAAGACAGAGTTGTACTAGACTGGTGGGTGTTGCGTCGTCATTGTTGACCATACAGAAATCAAATAATATGCTAACACATGCAGGTTAAGTTTTAACAGTTTTGAACTGTTATATTGGTGGAACATTTCTGTATGAGCAGCTTTAACATGATGTCACAAACTGATGAGACATGTAAGACGCGGACTTTTCTCACTCCCACCCGCCGCGTGTATTAGATATAACATGCACACAGGTTCGACAATGTAAAACAATGGCGCTTACATTTCAGTGTTCGCCTTCATCATGGTGCTGATGGTGAGGTTCCTGGCGGGGTTCATCGTGTGGGCCATCGTGGCGCTGTCTGCTGTCGGTAGTCTAGATACGTGTCCTCAATGCTAAGTGTGACATCGTCACCACGCCACACCCCACAGTCGTCCTCAAGGAAGGGGTGTCATCGCTGTAGGTCACGTTAAGCTTGTTTTTGTTTTAGAGATTCCATCTCTACACCCCAATTGAGCTTTAATGTAATTGGAACTATACACTATTCATCATCTTTGTCATAACCATTATCGCTATCATCAAGACTGTTATCATCATCATCATCATCATCATCACCATCACCATCATCACCATCTTCCCTGTTTGCCATTAACTAAGTTTTATGTAATTCATTTTGTAAGCATGCTATTGTACGGAATGCCTTTCTGTAATTGTGTTTCTTGTACACTTTCCCATGGCCTTTTCCTCCCACCTTTGATGGGTCGGGCTTCTTGGACGCTCATGCGTCATTCACCCGTCAATAAAATGCTGACCAATTTCACTCCACACCCGGGTTTACTTCCTTTTCCCCTCATCGAGCCAGATGCGGGTCCGATTTAGCCGTGACCGGGAAAACTCCACGGGACTTGTGAGATTGCTATTAGTGTTAGAAATGCGTGTTTTGCATATTACAACCTAGTTTGTCGTTTGGGTTTAACCTACAACATCAAGGCAAATCCCCCGTCAATGTGTGTTTGTTACGAATCTGAAATAGAGCACAGTTGATAAATATAAATTGTGGTATGTGCTTCCGTAGGTGTGAAGGCACGGAGAACGCATGCGCGAAGTGCTGCATGATCTGTTGCCTGTGGTGTTTGGAAAAGCTACTCAAGTTCCTCAACCAGAACGCCTACACCATCATTGGTAAGTGTTCTCAGACTCTCCTAAATTCTTACTTCTGCTGGAACATCCCACTGGTTGTCTTGTTCACGTCCTCTCACTTGTTACACCGTATAAACAGCTTATGCCAGATGCGCATAGAAGTGAAGAGAGTGACCTGTTTTCATGCCAAAGAAGATATGATGACGTTGTTTTCCCATTATTTAAAAACACAATTATTATCTTAGTTTCACTGACTAAAGAGTCGTATTAATGTTGGTACTGGAGTTCAGGCATGCAATCGAGTTCTCATATTTCGCGATGCATTGGTAATTAATACAATTTTGTTTTACGTACCGCACCTGTCTGGAGTAAAATAAATCAGCAAATATTGCAAATATTGATATCGTGCAGCTATTGACGTGAAAAAAGATGAGTTATACATATAAACAAGAAGTCAGTGGGACACTGATGATGACGAAAATCGACTTTGGGCCAAAGAGCGTGTCTCGTGACCAGTCCCGGGTCAAATCTGGGTCTCAGAGGTCAAACCTGGATCTCAGAGGTCAAATCTGGATCTGAGGGGTCAAATTGGGATATCAGGGGTCAATTAGTGCATTCAGTTGACAATTTGGGTCAAATGAAGGTTTCAGCGGGCAAAATAGAGTTTTAGTGAGTAAATTTGGCTAAGTAGGCCATTACACATACAATTTGGCCCAAATAGAGCTTTTAAGGCATAATTTGAGGTAAATATATGGAGCTTTCGGCGGGCCAAATATAGCCTTCAGAGAGCAATTCAGCATAGTTGGCGGCTTTGGAGAGCAACTTATGCCCAATAAAGCTTTCTGTTGGTAAAATTGAGCTTTCTGTTGGCAAAATTGAGCTTTCTGTTGACAAAATAGCGCTTTCTGTTGGCAAAATGGAGCTTTCTGTTGACAAAATAGAGTATTCTGTTGGCAAAATGGAGCTTTTAGTTCGAAAATTAGAGCTTTCGGCGGGCAATTTGAGCTCAATATCTGACATGACGGGCAATTTGGGCTAAATAGCAAGTATAACTGGGAATTTGAGGTACACTGGGCATCTAACGGGCAATTTGGGTTAAACAGCGCGTATAACGGGCAATTTGGGCTAAATAGCGAATATACCCGGCGATTTGAGCTGAACAGCGCATATATGGGGGCAATGTCGGATAAACAGCGCCTATACTGGGACAATTCGGGCTAAACAGCGCGCATAACGGGAAATTTGAGCCAAATAGCGCATTCATCCGACAACGTGCGCACCGCAGGCTCTATTTTCAGCAATGTGCAATGAGCAATTAACCGATATTAACGGAATTACACGTAAAACGGTTCTTTGTGCCGGTGACGTGAGGATCGCGTCGTGTAACGCATCTTCCGCCCGCCAATTTAATGCCATATTAGAGTTTAAGTGAACATGAAATTTTGTTCTCAAGAGCGATTGCTTGACTCATTATGAATGGCTCTACGAATTTTACTCTTTATCTAATAATACGTCATCGTGACGCGACATGACGTCATTTGACGATTGCAAAAATGCTTAAGATGGCTTCTATTTCTTTACTATACATACGTATCAACTCGGGCTATGACAGCTATTGCCAAAGTGGCTGAAAATGAAGCAAATCCAACATGTCGTAGGAGCACGTTAGCTATGACGTCATTTTTGACGCATACTTATCCCCTGCACCAAAAAAGTTACACACGGCACAAACTGTCCCTGAACACGACATGCAACGTCAAGCAACCCGAAAGTCTCCATACCTTGTAATAGCTGAGTAATAGCCTACGTAAGATATGTGACGTCATGACGTCATGGTGACGTTATGACATGACGCACGACAACGTCTAAGCGGCAATATGCCAAGCTTTATTGCCACAACTTATTCGATTAAAGAGCTAGCCGATAGTAAGATTAGTCCTTCAGCTATGGCTTGGCGAAATGTTCAAAAATTGCATTAGCTTATCATTGCGGAAACACGGAGACCGACGACAAGAACAAAGAACACTGTAAGCGAAGTGATATAGCAACTAATTTGTTTCTTTTACTATTTTTCTGACCATCAATGTTACCTACCATTTGACGCAAACATCACAGCTCTAGCTTGTTTTTTCTGATTTTTGACGATTTTTTCAAGATGGACACAATCTCCATTCACTCATCATTGGCGGCCCCGCAAAGTTGTCCTCCCACTTCGGAGCGCTCTAGCACCATAACTAGACAACCTCCGCCTAATTAACGCACTAAGTGATCTGAAGATGCTTATTGGCAACTAGTTGGCCAAAAGAATGCAATTTTAGCATTTGTATCTGATTTCTGACGATTTTTCTTTAAATGGCCAGAATCTGTATGTTTATCATTAGGCCAGTGGCTTCGTTGCCATGGAAACAAAAAGTATTACAGAAATCGCCGTGCTTTTCTTATAACTTGCTTTAAGGTGATATTATCTCACTGTGTGGCGAAGGAGACTGAAATAGCTTGATCGAAAGTAGGTCATATTCGATCAAGTTCATTTTTCCCCATAGGATCCCATGTTAAACGTTTTCGACTATATACCGAAAAGTAATGCGGCTATGGAACCATATTGACAGATTATGATGCAGCTTAGTATTATCCATCCACAGCTGCAAGCATTGAGTGATGGCTTGAATAGGACACCCGTGGGAGCCTCTGCTAACACCAAAAAGCCGTATCTTTCACCATGGGCCAAATTTCAAACAAATCCTGTGACGTCACTTTTTTCTCCAATTGCATATGATAAGCACTGTTGCTACTAGGTATCATGTTTAACTAAGACAAAAATCCCGGTGTTGTTTGCTGGAGGCACTTGCGACATACGCGACAAAACATTTTTTCCCAGCCTAAAGATACAGCCCTTTTAACAGGGGAAGTCCCATAGAGAAATTCCCCCGGCCCTGGAACCGGAAGTAAGATAGGAACGTATCGTTCTTAGTTTGTAGCTATACGACGAACTACTTTTGCTACAATATAATGCTACTCTCGCATTTTTGTGATTTTTTTCAGATTTTTGATGATTTTTTGTAAGTACCGAAAGTGACGTCATCGTGACGTCACGTGGCGTATTAGAAAACTCTAAGATTCAACACAAGTCATCACAATTCATATTTCTATGACATATTTGAACATCATAGCGATAGCTTGATGGCAAATGTGCCAAAAAGCGAAAAACACTGACAGAGGTCATTTAGTGCGTTTTCCGCAAAACCTATGACCTCGTTTTCCTCGAAAATGAGTATTACGCATCAAAAAGTGAACAATACCCGAAAACTGCACCTGAAAGAGGGGCACATTGTGAAACTAATTTGAGATCTCTAGCTTTAATATTAACGGAGATATAAGCGGTTTTAGTTATTTTTTCAAAAAATCGCTGTGACCTTGACCTTTGACCTATCGACCTGCGTGAAGAGAGTGTTGTAGCCATATTAGCTAGCTATAAGATGCTAAAGATTGCGAAACGATACATGCAGCAGTTAGGCCACAAGAGACTTCCCGTTTTCGAGTGGGACAGACATACATATATACAAACATACAAACAAACACGACCGACTGACATATGACGAAAATTGAAAATTTTCGTCATAATAAACCAGGAAACTTTCGTGAACCAGTCTTGCAGATCTACAGAAATAATGTTCGAAGATTTTGACAGTGTAATAGCGTGCATTTTCATGTGGCGCCATTTTCCCTTAAATGATACTCAAATTATTTAATGGACTTGTTTGGGTGGTGGGCTAAGTACTAAAAGACGTCTTTTCCTTCTCTCTGCCCCACCTCACGCCATCCTCTCGCGTGATCTCGCGGCGGTCTCCTCCAGGCCTTCTCCATCATCGCCAACAACGTGCTGAGGGTGGCCACCATCAACAGTGTCGGGGCCTTCGTCCTCTTCCTGGGGAAGATCGGTGTCATGGCTGCCACGTGTGCCATCGCAGTCCTCTGGGTCCGGGTCAGTCCGCGAAACTATCACAGTCCGACAGACATTTGTATCTGTTGTTAATTACGTTTGTTTTCCGCATGGTTTTCAAAAAGGAAATTGCGCGGTGAATTATTTTAGAGCTGTGACTTTTGGCTAGAATTATGGTTATAAAGCTCAACTTTGCAGTGATCAATGGAGAGAATACAACAATTGTTTTTATAATGAATTACATTGTGCTATGATGGCACATCCACAGATGTCAGTCATTCAGTTTCTGTCCTAATGCCCACTTGGTTACTTATAAATTCATGCCCTGGGGTTTGATTTGCCTATTTAATATTTATTACGCTAGAGGTATATTCATACTTTTGTTATGGACGTGACCCACATGGTGTTAAGGTAATATTGACTTCACTTTCGATGTAGCCGCCTCCCCCTGAGAGTGATACCCATGAAGTGCACCACCTATCGACGTGTTAATGAACCAGGAAGAATGTTTCTCTTTCAGACGAACCCAGTGCTGCATTTTTATGCCATCCCATGTTCTTTGTCTGCGTGTTTGCTTTCATATGCGCCCACTGTGCTTTGGCCATCTACGAGGTAGGTGGCTCCGTCTGGCGTGAGAATGTTTCCTGCCCGGAAGTCGCTGTGGTCTGGTTCTCAGTGCGCATGCTGTTTTCACTGCTCCTTTCGGTTCTTTTCCAAAATTTATGTTTTTCTGTTAACCTTTCTTGTTGGCGGCTTGTGTGTACGTGTATCTACATTTATTTTCATATTACCGCCCTGATCTAGACAGTGATGATATGTTTTCATGTGCCAAAAGATACTTATATGGTGTCACATTGCACTGTCCATTTTTTACGCCCTCGGTTGATTTTGTTTAAGAGTCTAATTTTCCTGAGCTATTCTATTATTTGTTGGTCATAACAATTGCATCACGTGATGTTTATAGAAAGGAAGCGCACGGGGGGCGCACGTGGCCCCCGTGCTCCCCTCAACCCTGGCCCGGGCCCGTAAAGAAGCCCCGCCATGTTAAATATGCAGCACTCGCCATCTCATATAATACCAGTTGTCTTACTACATTACTGGTCAGTATATGGGTGTACCAATAGCTATGTTTCTCCGGCAAAGTGAAGCAGTTCTGTTCCAGGAGTAATTGCCTTCAATTGGGCTTTAAACAACATTGTGTTATTCAGCACTCATCTTCCTTGTAAATCTAGTTGTGAGAATTTCCAAAACGGTTTCAGATTTGCGATGGAGTTAATGTCCCTCACATCTGTGTTTGATGATTGCTGTGTATTCGTTCACCTAGGAGGAGCTAAAGTCCAATGTTCCTCATATATGTTAAATAAATTCGGAAAATAAAATACGTATGGTACAAATGTATATATATTATTTTTATTATTGTTGACTGTGTCTAAGCCGACTGGCCTCTGCGAGATAATATGCTTCAGTAGACATTGCGAAGCTTGACCGGGTTTTATAGACATTTAATTTACACATACCGCAGGGACAATAAGACAAAATAAATACTCCTTTGTGTCGTTTGGTCGCTGATGTGATAACAGATCCAATACCAAGTTCTACCTGGGATATGGTGGCCTTAGTAGTATGGAAAATGACCATGTTGTGGTACGTTTGTATTATGTGAGACCTCTGGCTTTTCAGAAATAAAACTAGCAAAATCTTACCCCGAGCAGCTTGCGTTATTTATTATCGCCTCATTACTCGTTGTCTAGCTGGACGAAATGCAGCTTAATATCCCTTACCGAAGTCCTGGATTAAATTTAAATGGGCAGAAAGTTCCTGGGATATCAAAATGGTGGACGCAACGACCTCTGAAGCTCCGCAGTGCCCTCTGGTGGACATTACGTGAATAAAACACATACTCCGGTGATAAGTTTTCGGCGTCCCAATTTTTATTTTCCTTTTCCTTTACCAAAAGTAAAGTAGGCTTGCCAGCCACTTAATTAAAAACGTTATATATCTCTAAACTGGATTGTGATACACTATTATCAGCACACCAGTCGATGCGGTCTGCGTAAGACCTGCTAGATTCGCAGGTTATTTTATTGGAATTTCGGCGTCACGATTTACTTCGCGGCAGTTGGGGATGTAGCCAAAGGGGCTTTCAGGGTAGAGTTTTGCTTGCTCCTGTTTTCGTCCGGATTTACTAAGTCTCCTTGGCTGACGATTCACTTGCATGTTCTCTATATAGCCTATATTTGTTGCTCGCCTGTGACGGGATAACCTCCCGGATAACGTATAATAATATCCATCACGCGGTAGCTCTCCGGATAGAGCACACGTGTATTTTAGATGGCCGCGAGGTATGTTACTCCCCTGCCAGATGGCGCGCTGCTTGACACTGGTGGGGGCGGGTTGGCTTAATATGGTTTTCTCCTTACCAATCGGCCGAAACGAAGCGTTAACACTCGCCAAATTAATTTTAAGATTTTCAACTTCCGGTGCAGATGGCGACTAGATTAGGTTGGACACCCGCTTCAAGTTAAAAATGCCGCTATCTGTGTCGATGTCGCTTTTTCAGATCCTCACACAGTGTCGGAAATTGATGTCGATTTTTCAAATATATGCCTGCGTCGCCATTTGGAGGGGGGGGGGGGTGTTCCCAAGTCCAGAGGAAGAATTTTTTAATCCCAGGTCACGATGAATCAAATGAAGAACCGCATACCATGGAATGGACTTTTAATTTCGTATTAAAAGTCTCAGTTCAAGATTGGTGGACATTATTGATCACGACGGTCGGCTAGTATCTCATTCCCAGCTTACGAAGAATTATTTTCCTCATTCCCAGTTCACGGTGAAATAAAAAAGCCCATTCCCGAGGAACGGAAATATCCCTTGCCCTCACCCCCATTTACCCTGTACAGACCCCTGTATCTACTCTTTATTTTAACAGCTGGGGATATATATGTGAAATATTACAAATGTGCGAGCGAATCGTACAGGACCCTAATCACGTGACCGATGGTGACCGACGGAATTCCACGTAAGCTGAAAAATAATAAAAAGTCATTTTATCATAAACAAATTAAAAACATTTAACGCTGGCGGATCCAGGAAAATGGTGTAAGTTACGGCAGTTCAGCTAAACTGACGTAACTAGAATCCCGACAAAAAGAACATACATGCATATTACAAATATATGGTAATTAATACGAGGGTTGCGAGGTTACTTCACACTTTCCCAGTTAGGTAAAACATCGGCCATTGGCTGGAGGACTTACTGGCAATCCTGGTGCAGCCGATACGCTGTAGCCCTGCGAGGATAGAGGAGAGAGGGTCCCAGGGAGAATCCCCGCGTTCTGCCCCCTCCTCCTCGCGGCCCCCTTGCCCCTGGGCCGCCCATCGGAGGACCAAGGCACACATCTCTCGCTGGTCGACGCCACGAGCTTCAAGGTCAAGGACATCTGCCGGCGACATACCCATGCTGCTCCCCAGCGCCCTCCAGCGGACTAGCAGCGAGCTACAGTGTAGCAGCTCCTCGATCAGACTGTTCAGCCTCAGCTCTGACCAGTGGTGGATGGGAGAAGATAATTTTCGAGTATTTTCAAACGATTTGAACTTTTATTCTACATAAAATACGTAGTGCAATTACGGAATCCCAGGAGGCTCACACATTTCTTAGATTAAATTTGAAAAAAAAGATAATTTATGAAGTGAAATTGAAAATATATATTATTTTTACAGCCATTTCAGCGTGGAAATCCAAATAAAAAAATGAAAGAAGTAATCTACGGGTGAAAATCACAATGAAAAAATCAAAATGGATTTGAAAATTAAAGTGAAACTGAAATTGATTTTTCTGAAATCAAATCTCGCAAGATCCCGCGAAAATGAAAATGAAAATGAAATTTAAAATTATTTTTTCCTGGATAAAGTCACGCGAGATCTCGCGATACTCTCGTGTTGCCAATGTCAAGGCCGAAGCATCAAGGCTGGGTGTAGTTTGGTTGTTGGCAATGGGTACTTTTACGGAGTCTGAGGGTGATTTTTATAACATTTGCCAATAACAGTATAAGCAACCAGCAATCTCAGTCCCCCATCACCGTCAAGGTACGCCGCCTCGGCTTAGTGAATAACACCCAGCTGTCGTTTATCGTGATCCCCCTGCGACCTGGCCATGCCTCCACCCCTTTAAACACCCCCACCCCGTACCCCCGGTATCCACGCAAACCCCTCCCCCTCCCCTACCCCACTCCCCCTCCCCTACTTGTACTTGTAAGACCTTATACTGTTATAGGCAAACTAGCTGCCCCGCTCGCGTAGCGTTCGTAGTAATAAGCGAAAGAAATAACAGTATGACAGTATTTTGTTTTATACGTCAAATAGTAGCAGGCAGGAGGTAGTCTTTGGGCAGAATTAATATCGATATTATTTTTTATATATTGACATAAATTCAGACCGGGAACTACTGAATAACGGGACATAAATGTTAAGGATATTTAAATACTTTCTGTGCAAATCATGTGCATCCAGTACAGAATACTCAAATTGCGGCTAAAGCACGCTAATAAACGAATATCAGTCCAGTAAAACTAAGGCCCAAGCTCATATATGGATTGAGTAAAAAAAAAGGGGTTGATTTGAGTTAAAGTGAACCGCCAGCCTGGCCTCTAACGCAGTTTTACCGATTCATATAATACCCAATTGTCTATCCTCCAAATTATAGAATTTTGCGTTCTATCTGTAGCTCACAATAAAATTTAGAAGTGACCGCCAGGCACGATTTTGCCACCTACCTAGGCGGCAGCCCTTTTTGGAGGAGTGTCCGCGATTGACCAATCAGGAGGCGATACTCTAATTTATTCAAACCGGAAATTGCGCCTATTGTGTGAGCAAACAAGAGCGCGTGATAATCGCTAATATAAATAGCTGCGATTCTAACTCCAATCATGGCATTGTTGCAGAGTCAATCGTCGCAAAACGTATATCAATTTGTTTGGACGGTTCTTTTCCATGAAACACTAAGATCTTGCGCTACTGCGAGGCTTGGAACTGCCGCTGTTCATCTGTAAATCGCGGCCGTGATCTCTCTCTCCGCGAGTCATAACGTAAGGCGGCGCCATATGAATAGTCACCATATACGTCACTGCTCCCGGCAAAATGGCGCTCTGCTCGACATTGCTGGGGGCGGGCTGCCTTAATTTTTTTCTGCTTACCAGTCGGCCGAAACGAAGCGCTAACACTCGCCAATTTAATATTAAGATGTAAACTTTCGGTGCAGATCGCGATAAATTAGGTTGGACACCCGCTTTAAAAAAAGGGGTTGTTTCCCGTCCGTTGTTCGTCATTTAACGTAGTACTACTACCTTCAGTGGATAAAATCTGCCTGACGTCCTGGTTGGATCTATAGAATTGACGTGTAGGACATCCGCTTAACTATACTGTAAAATTGGATACTGCTGTGACTGATGTTAAGAGAAGCGTATTATAGTCAAGGTTCCCCGGGCAGAGTTCGTTCTCTTGCTACTGATGGGAAGTTGTGGGCGCGAGACAGTACGGGATTTGTTTGCTTTGATGACGGTTCGGGCGATAAGGCGTTGGGAGAAATATTATTACTGTTGGCACCAAGCAAGGTAGCCCGTCGCAGACAAGGTCACCATGCGGGATAATCACCCGAAAGCGATATTATGCGCGGGATAAGGTGATAAGCACCCAGCGGTAGTGTTGACACATGCGATAGCGTTGACACATCTAAGAGCGACAATGTTTTATACATCCAAGGCGGACCAAGCACTGCATGCAGTGGTTCGGTTGGATATAGGTTCAAGGCGGCTGCTGGTGCCAATGTGCTCTTGCATGCAGCGGCATCCAGTGGTTCGGTTGGATATACTTTCAAGGCGGCTGCTGGGGCCAATGGACTCTTGCATGCCGCGGCATAGTGGGACAGACAGCTTCATTTTATTAGTATAGATGTTATAAAAAGCACCTCAGACTCCGTAGAAGTAGGCCTACCCATTGCCAACAACTAAACTACACCCAGCCTTGATGCTTCGACCTTGACATTGGCAACACGAGAGTATCGCGAGATCTCGCGAGACTTACCTTTAAAGTACTTTTAAATTTCATTTTCATTTTCACTTTCGCGGGATGTCGCGAAAATCGATTTCAGAAGAATTTTCAATTTCAATTTTACTTTTATTTTCAAATCCATTTTCATTTTCACAAAAATATATATATTCAATTTTACTTAAAAAATTCTCTTTTTGTCAAATTTAATCTGAACAATAATTTTTATTTTAAATTTCACATAAAAAGTAGT
Organism: Arenicola marina; assembly: GCA_964019135.1. Classification (NCBI taxonomy): domain Eukaryota; kingdom Metazoa; phylum Annelida; class Polychaeta; family Arenicolidae; genus Arenicola; species Arenicola marina. The sequence goes on from OZ025249.1 coordinate 27,200,673, forward strand.
TTTTTTCACATTTAATCTAAAAAATGTGTGAGCCTCTTGGGATTCCGTATACAATAGCTATTACATGTCCAACAGGCGTGCAATTCTATAACTTTTTCATTTGGAGCCCATGGTAGAAGACCATATTTAACCATTTCTATTTCTCGTCCGACATATGAGGCCTTGATTGCATCGCAATGTTATATGGCTGAAATGTTAGCCGCGCGTTGTTAATTACTGACCTTGTGCCGCCGTCTGGTGGCGCCGGAAGCAGTCTTGGAGATGGCTTGCCTGTGAAGTCAGGTCAGCCTCCTTCAGAATGCGCACCAAGCGACGCACCTGGTGTAATCGGAGTCAAGGATACTGTCGGATGTATAATTTGCTGCTGCTGATGATTGTAGAGCAAGTTAGAAATAATTGCTTCTCGGGTTTGGTACTTATTTTTGGTTTTGGCTCAGGGCGTATTTTTTAAAAAAGTTTAACTTTTTGTTTACGGGACTTAAAAGTGATGTCGAGAAACCAGTTTTGGAAGAGGAATGGTTTAGCCCAAGGTCCAAAGTTTTCAAGCCCGGAGCGGTCTCCACCCTGTACCCGCCACTCCCCCGTGAGGAGCTCTTACAATAAAGATGATAAAGATTAGGATTTATTCATATTTATGCAAAGTACATAGATTGAGATATTATCCGCGTAACCGGGAAGGCTTTCTTAAAACTCAGAACGTAAATTTAAATTATGACGTTGTTTATATACATTAAATTTTTGATAGTAAATTCATAGAAACACAATTGATGAAATTAAGCTAATGTATGAACAAACGTCGCTTAAATAAAAAAATATATATGTGGCCTAATCAAACGAACAAGCATTGAATAAATCAAATAATTTTCCGAAATGAACAAAGATCGTATAAATGAAAATAACATTGATTTCAGTATTGCGATCATATAAACAATTAGATGAGCTATTGTCGTATCAAACCATTTAAAAACGACGGTTACCATGGAAGCCTCCTCATACAGATGCCTTTGTTTGCTGTTACGCCATTTTTTCAGCAGTTTGCACGCAGCCAGCTGTGGGCGGTCCTGTCTCTGCCTCATGACGTCATTCACCGTGCTGACGCCCAGCAGCTGGTGAAACACGAGCCGAAGCGTGACGTCATCAGCCACCATTTGCCGCGCCAAACTTTTTAAAAAGTCGTCTGTCAGAAACCCTATTCATAGAAATGGCCTGACGTCACAATTTTGGTGCGCATGCGTAGTAGGTGAAAATACGGAGCCTCGTTGTCGCGCAGGTGAAAACATTGCCACGTGGTTATAAATCTGCATACAAATCTCGTGTTTTTGGTGTCTTTGTGCTAGTTTTGTTCTGTGGGTTTGCGTCTGTTTTTCTTTCATTGTGCTATGTCCTAATACTATTTGGAAACCCTACCTGGCGTAGTTAGTGCCAGGTACCCAGAAAACTAAAAGTAGCTGACCTAAAGCCCAACGAAGCAACAGAGAAGGAGGTGACCGTCTTCTTGGACCCTAGGGTATTGATAATTTGTTCAGTAACATAGGATTTCTAACCCTAATATTTTATCGCCTGACTTCCAGAGCTCACTTACTGAATTATATAATTATGGAATGTATGTCTTTACAGTTCCTACCCAAACATATATTGATGAACATTTTCATAATTGCTAAATTGCAGGTTCTATAGTAGCCTTAGACATTTATTGTAAATGTTTCACCTGTTATAGTTGATACATATAATTGTATTTACAGGTCCTTATGATTGCAAGTCCATGAGAACTGGAAAGCGTTAGAGTAGACCCATACAAGTCATGCAGCCGGAAAAAAACTTAATGCAGAAACAAATTGATGTAGGTCGGGATGCATATTGAAACATCAGAATTTACATTTATTCAGTGGATATGTCCATCTCTCATTTGTTGCTGCCGAATTCTTACCTCCTACTTGCTGACACATAATTAGAAACAGACCTAATTAAGTGGTCCTAATTAATAAGGCCCAAAACAAATGCATACCCTGAATTTGGGGGAAAGGCATTTTCTCTTGCCCTCAATTTGTGGATATAAAATAAACTTGCTTTGCACTTGACAGAAATTCTCTCCCTAACAAAAAGGGGGGTGGGGGCGGGGGGGTGGTGGAACAGGGTGGCTCAGTTCTCTGGTCTTTTTTTTGGGTTGGCATGTTCTCTGATCTCTGATTTTTTAGTTGGCATGTTCTCTGATCTTTTTCAGACCTCTGGTCTATGATCTTAGATATGTAAAGGCAGTATCTTTGATCTCAGATGTTTCTCTGATGTGTGATATTTGATTTTTCCTGATGTCTGATCTAAGATCTCTGATGTTTTTAGGTCCATGTTCTCAGTGTTTCACCCCCATAACCCTCGAAAAAAAGAAGCTTGCATTGAACTTGACAGAATTGCTTGAATTTTAATATTAGACACAATGAATTAATCCAGTGGGTATCCCCATTTGTTGAGAGAATTAATCCAGTGGGTATCCCCATTTGTTGAGAGAATTAATCCAGTGGGTATCCCCATTTGTTGAGAGAATTAATCCAGTGGGTATCCCCATTTGTTGAGAGAATTAATCCAGTGGGTATCCCCTTTTGTTGAGAGAATTAATCCAGCGGGTATCCCATTTGTTGAGAGAAGAAAATACTTAATTTATCACAGAAGAGATAACCTTGAAATGATACAAAATACTTTCCCGAAGGGTTTTTCTTTTTTTGAGGGGGGGCGGGGGGTGGCTAAAAAAAGTTATATAATGCTCTATAGATCAAATGATTTTTGACTCCTAGCTAACAATAATGCTTGCCCTAAATTTGGCAAAGAAAAAATAAAACCCTTGACCAGATAGAAAAAACCCTTGATTTTTCATTCACTGGGCTAGGGGGGGGGGGGGGGGCTTTGCTTTGCTTTGCTCCCATTGCAGCGCCAATATGTGTGACCCAAGCTGGAAATGATCGCCAAGAGATAGTCTTCCCCCTACCCCCAGCGTGGATACGGGAATTAGAAAAAGGGGACGGGGGGGGGGGAAGTCCAATAAAAACTTGCGACCGAGGGGTGGGGTCCACACCTCAGCTGGCCTAAATTTTGCATTGAAAAATAACATTCTTCCTCAAAATGGGAGGGGAGGTCCCCCCCCCCCCCGTCTTGCATATTGTGGTTGGGGCACCCTCAGACCTTGCACTGCTTCGGCGTTATCTTATTTGCATAGGCAGCGCTATATATATATATAGGGCAAGTACGGTGGAGAATCAGAGCGGAAAGCATGCAAATGTATGGGCCACGTGCGTTTGTTTTCACCTGCGCTTGGTGCGCCGCCTGGCGAGTATAGTGCGCATGACCGGAAGTCCATTTCTATGAATCATAATGGCATAAAGGATGCATCAGTGTATTATTCAACTCGTATGGTTCACGGCTTGAAAGATACGACATAACGGTTGTTATGTTCGTAGATCCAAATACGGTATATAATTTTAGCTCGCTGCGATTATCATACAATTATTAGTTCCTGATATAATATAGCTCCCCCCCCCCCCTCATATACTTTTGCCGACGTCATATCTGTGCACCCACGGAAGAGGGAGGGGGGGGGGCGTATTCAACAGTTGATCGAAAAGACATACAATAAGTAGGCCTAGCTGGTGGGAAAAATGAAAGATGAAAATGAAGGAAAGAAGACACCAAGCCAATCAACGGAATGCACCTTACAGAATGGCCAACGGGTTTCATTGTGGGATTTACATTATCAGCTATTAATATTCATCTCAAGCTCTTTGGAAAGATTATCTTTTAAATAGGTAAACAATTTAAAACCACTGCGTTTTGCTGTGATCATGAGTGTATAGTATACACACAGGCCCGCATATACACATCCAGATACATGCATGTACACATATAGACACATGCATGTACACATGTAGACACATGCATGTACGCATATAGACACATGCATGTACACATATAGACACATGTATGTACATATATAGCTACATGAATTTACACATATAGACACATGCATGTACGCATATAGACACATGCATGTACACAAATAGACACATGCATGTACGCATATAGACATGTATGTAGACATAGACACATGTATGTACATATAGACACATGCATGTACACATATAGACACATGCATGTACACATATAGACACATGCATGTACACATATAGACACATGCATGTACATATAGACACATGCATGTACACATATAGACACATGCATGTACACATGTAGACACATGCATGTACGCATATAGACACATGCATGTACACATATAGACACATGTATGTACATATATAGCTACATGAATTTACACATATAGACACATGCATGTACGCATATAGACACATGCATGTACACAAATAGACACATGCATGTACGCATATAGACATGTATGTAGACATAGACACATGTATGTACATATAGACACATGCATGTACACATATAGACACATGCATGTACACATATAGACACATGCATGTACACATATAGACACATGCATGTACACATATAGACACATGCATGTACATATAAACACATGCATGTACACATATAGACACATGCATGTACATATAGACACAGGCATGTACATATAGACACATGCATGTACACATATAGACACATGCATGTACACATATAAACACATGCATGTACACATATAGACACATGCATGTACATATAGACACATGCATGTACATATAGACACATGCATGTACACATATAGACACATGTATGTAGACATAGACACATGCATGTACACATATAGACACATGCATGTACATATAGACACATGCATGTACACATATAACCACATGCATGTACATATAGACACATGTATATACATATAGACACATGCATGTACACATATAGACACATGCATGTACACATATAGACACATGCATGTACACATATAGACACATGCATGTACATATAGACACATGCATGTACACATATAGACACATGCATGTACACATATAGACACATGCATGTACATATAGACACATGCATGTACACAAATAGACACATGCATGTACACAAATAGACACATGCATGTACACATATAGACACATGCATGTACATATAGACACATGCATGTACACAAATAGACACATGCATGTACATATAGACACATGCATGTACACAAATAGACACATGCATGTACACAAATAGACACATGCATGTACATATAGGCACATGCATGTACATATAGACACATGCATGTACACATATAGACACATGTATGTACATATAGACACATGCATGTACATATACACACATGCATGTACATATAGACACATGCATGTACATATATAGACACATGTATGTACACATATAGACACATGCATGTACATATAGACACATGTATGTACATATAGACACATGCATGTACACATATAGACACATGCATGTACACATATAGACACATGCATGTACACATATAGACACATGCATGTACACATATAGACACATGCATGTACACATATAGACACATGTATGTAGATATATAGACACATGCATGTACACATATAGACACATGTATGTACACATGTAGACACATGCATGTACACATATAGACACATGCATGTACGCATATAGACACATGTATGTACACATATAGACACATGTATGTACACATATAGACACATGCATGTACATATAGAGACACATGTATGTACACATATAGACACATGTATGTACACATATAGACACATGCATGTACGCATATAGACACATGCATGTACATATAGACACATGCATGTACACATATAGACACATGCATGTACACATATAGACACATGCATGTACACATATAGACACATGCATGTACATATAGACACATGTATGTACATATAGACACATGCATGTACACATATAGACACATGCATGTACACATATAGACACATGCATGTACATATAGACACATGCATGTACACATATAGACACATGCATGTACACATATAGACACATGCATGTACACATATAGACACATGTATGTAGACATAGACACATGCATGTACACATATAGACACATGCATGTACACATATAGACACATGTATGTAGACATAGACACATGCATGTACACATATAGACACATGCATGTACATATAGACACATGCATGTACACATATAGACACATGCATGTACATATAGACACATGCATGTACACATATAGACACATGCATGTACACATATAGACACATGCATGTACACATATAGACACATGCATGTACACATATAGACACATGCATGTACATATAGACACATGTATGTACATATAGACACATGTATGTACATATATAGACACATGCATGTACATATAGACACATGCATGTACACATATAGACACATGTATGTACATATATAGACACATGCATGTACATATAGACACATGCATGTACACATATAGACACATGCATGTACACATATAGACACATGCATGTACATATAGACACATGCATGTACACATATAGACACATGCATGTACACATATAGACACATGCATGTACACATATAGACACATGCATGTACACATATAGACACATGCATGTACACATATAGACACATGCATGTACACATATAGACACATGCATGTACACATATAGACACATGCATGTACACATATAGACACATGCATGTACATATAGACACATGTATGTACATATAGACACATGCATGTACACATATAGACACATGCATGTACACATATAGACACATGCATGTACACATATAGACACATGTATGTACACATATAGACACATGCATGTACACATAGAGACACATGCATGTACACATATAGACACATGCATGTACACATATAGACACATGCATGTACACATATAGACACATGCATGTACATATAGACACATGCATGTACACATAGAGACACATGCATGTACGCATATAGACATGTATGTAGACATAGACACATGTATGTACATATAGACACATGCATGTACACATATAGACACATGCATGTACACATATAGACACATGCATGTACATATAGACACATGTATGTACATATAGACACATGCATGTACACATATAGACACATGCATGTACACATATAGACACATGCATGTACACATATAGACACATGCATGTACATATAGACACATGTATGTACATATAGACACATGCATGTACACATATAGACACATGCATGTACACATATAGACACATGCATGTACATATAGACACATGCATGTACACATATAGACACATGCATGTACACATATAGACACATGCATGTACACATATAGACACATGCATGTACATATAGACACATGCATGTACACATATAGACACATGCATGTACACATATAGACACATGCATGTACATATAGACACATGCATGTACACAAATAGACACATGCATGTACACAAATAGACACATGCATGTACATATAGGCACATGCATGTACATATAGACACATGCATGTACACATATAGACACATGTATGTACATATAGACACATGCATGTACATATATAGACACATGTATGTAGACATATAGACACATGCATGTACACATGTAGACACATGCATGTACACATATAGACACATGCATGTACATATAGACACATGTATGTACATATAGACACATGCATGTACACATATAGACACATGCATGTACACATATAGGCACACAGTCATATACATTCTTTGACATATGTATAGGTACATATACAACTTCATTTATTTAAATTCTGCATTAATTGGCCTACGATATGTAGATACATGTGTGTGACTCATGTAACGAATTATACAGAATGAGAACGAAATATTGTAAAAAGTAATTAGTGACACATATAATTTCATGGATACGTAATTTCATGTAGCTACACATGTATCTATACACACAGTGCGCATTGTGACACATCCATGTATCTGCTTAATCTGCTCACCTTTGTCTTCTGGCCCGTCATAGCTGATGTTGGCACGACTACTGTCCACATTCTGAAACGGCGAGAACGAGGAAGAAGACTATGATAGTCTTGGCGCATTAATTAATTTACAGTTTTTATATCACACAGAGATGGAAAATAGGTGGATTGACTCGTATGGCCGGAGTTTCAACTGATTTCAAAGAATTTATTTCGATTTGAGTCAACGCTGAAAAAAACAAGGGAGAGTCTAGCATAAAACCCAGCAAATGTTCATGCAGAATGCAGAACATTTGTATGTAGTGTTGATCAATCACAATGGATACCCGTATCTACTCCTGTTGGCAGGGGATAACATATATATATATATATATATATATATATATATATCAAACACGTGCCCTCCGGATAGGGCAAATATATGTTAGGTGCAAACAGGACTTATAAGAGGTAAAACAGTAAAGTATCGTGTGTCCTACTACAATGGCTCTGCCCGATTTTTGCCCGTCCCGTGGCCACGGAACTGGAGCTAGCCTAGCCATCTAAAGCATTGAATACAGTGTACTATGAGTATTATTCAATACGCAGTACATGTACCTGTTGATTGCCTTCCATTACCACCACGCAGTAACAACATCCCCTGGAAAGGGGAATAGTCGATACAGTATATAGTCGATACATCGCTGCAACAACTCATTCCGGATTTAAGTTTATTCCCTGTGAGCTTATGAGACGTACCAATTAGACACTACATGATAGATTTATCACAATTATTCATCTTAATCAAGCGGGCAACATTTTAACTTTAAAGTAAAACATGTCACTTTTATTAATAAACCTTTTTTGTACAATAATGTACGGCATATGCAAAACATTTTTTACAAAAAATATCCACAGATGTATATAAATGGGGGTTGGTCAATTTCGACAAAAAACCCTCCCCCCTCCCCAGTAAAAGCGTTTTTTTAAAAAAAAATCCCGGAAATGACCGTGCGACACTGCATAGCGAATGAATTAGCGTCTGAAGGCAGCTAGGAGATAGGGAAGGAGTTGCCCGGCAGTTTTCACCTGCAGCCCCAGCTGCCACTGTCACCATGGCGTCGCGTCCGGGCTCGTTAACGACCTATACGCGACGTCATATCCGGTATGGGGAATTCCGCAGTAACCCCTGAACACCCAGCGGACACCTGAGTTTTCTGACACCATTAAACTCATTGATTGTCACTTTATCAGCCACGTCGCCCAGGTAGTAGTCCCACGTTCCTGTCCCTTAATGTCCTCCGTATTAGTTTTCTGTGGCGTAATTAGGATCCAATTTACCCCGGTCTCCATATCTTGATGCGGTACTCCAGCTCGCTGGCGAGCTCTCGGTGCAGGCAGGAGTCGGCCCGGTATTTGGACAGCTCCCGGTCTTTGCTGAAGAGACGGACTCGCAAGGAATGCAGATCTGGAACAAAATCGCTCACGTGTCACTTAATGACAATCATTGATGGCTCTTCAGACTAGCGTACAGCGTGTCTGTCATTGTAGGTATTCCATCCAATATGACTGGTTCCAGGATTAGAAAGGGAAATTAGCACATGGCAGGTTCCCAAGAATGTTTTTGTTTCATTCCGAGCGTTCGATATGAGCGTCGTTTTACCGCCGGTCGCACCCGTTTGGCCAATCGGCTTGTAAGTGTGACATTACCGCAACATGGCATTCTGGGAGCAGGGACTAACAGGACAGCAATTCAATTCCATGGAAGTTCAACAATATCAGTGGCGGATCCAGGAATTTGTGAAAGGGGGGGGGGGGGGGGGGGTCGCCAGACCCCGTGTGAGAATATTTTACATACAAAACTAAATTTTTCCTAAAAAATCCGACTTTAACAGTGCTTAGCTCGTACCTGAAGGGGGGGGGGGGGCGCACGCCCCCGGCGCCCCCCACCCCCCCTGGATCCGCCACTGAATATTACTCTACAACATAAATTATACAATGAATTATGAGTCGTACGTGTCTCTTGTCTTGTGGACTCACCAGTCAGCTTTGTCCTCAGTCCCAGCCTCACGCTGCCGTAGAGTGAGTGACCTGGCTTGGGTACAAGCAGGATCAGGTCACACTGTGTCCTGTCCGATGCTGAGACCTTGATAACGGGACTGACAGCCACAGTCCGGGCGGCACTCTGCGACGGTATCAACCTCGACAGATCCGTGTCATTCATATCCAGTGGGTCCACCTGGTGGCAAAAAGAGGGATCATCGTCGGCCAAATAATAACCACGAGGACAATATAGTCAGTGGATACTTCGTGATGCGTTAGTAGGCGGATATGTTAGTAACTGATGTAGGTGACCACTTATTGACATACATTTGTTGGTAGCTGACCACTTATTGACATACAATTGTTGGTAGCTGACCACTTATTGACATAAATTTTTTCATACCTGACCACTTAATGGCATAAAGTGTTGATAGCTGACCACGTGTTGGCATGCCAGTATTGGCACCTGACCACTTTTGGACATGTCAGTCTTGCTGAGTGACCACTTGTTGACATAAAGTGTTGGTACCTGACCACTTGTTGACATGCCAGGGTTGATACCTGACCACGTGTTGGCATGCCAGTTGTGGACTTTTTCCAGACATAAACTTTTGGAGGCTTTAAAAAATATAAGTTATCGCTTTTTCCGCCCAGTCAAGAGTAACTAGAGGCCACTATTCCTTGTTAATGAAGGGCTGTCCATTAAGGTAACGAGAAGACTTTCGTCATTAAGGCCCTCAATGGGACCTTCCTACACCACCGGAAATAGTTCTCAGCAAGACGATGAAGAAAGACGAGCTCATGGGGGTAATCCCAGAAATTTTGTGTTGCCCTTCCCTCTCTGTTTTCTTAAAGACCCACCGCCTTTTTTTTCTGTCTCTCAGTGTGTGTTGAGGGTCGGAGGACGGTGGTCAGATCACGTCACCAGCCTCGGCTTTCTATGCAAGCAAAAGGGGCAATTTTGTTTGGAGATCCAGCGTCCGTTTTCCGGGGTTCCGACTTGGGACTTGACATATGTGTTGAAATGTCAGCCAGCAGCCTGGACGTAAAGGGTCCCAGCCACCCGGCCATACATCATGTGACGACTGGCGGCCAGTGGCTAGCTGGCCTTGGATGATGGAGGTGGGGGTGGGGGTGGATTGGGGCGGTTGAGGGAAGGGAATGGAGGCGGTGGTAGTGGGGGTGGTGGTCTACCCAACTGGGCCTCGGTCATCCATCCTACAGGCTTTTAACGGCTTAATGCTTGGTTGACGCAGACTGTCTTGGAATGGCCTGGTTTGATGGTAGGCGGTCGGCCTGGTAGCCACCCTGACACGGGAAGGGAGGGGGGCGGGGGTCCATCGCCGCTAGCATGTGCATGGAAGGGGATAATTGACACTCCCTATTGCATAATAAAGAGCCATATGTCTGCCCATAAAACGCTTGTGTTGGATCTCAATCCAGGCTCTCTCAGCACCCTACTCCATGCCCTGCTATAAAATTTATATATGCCCTGCACCCATGCGTAGCTTGGGAGATGGGGGCAGGGTTAACTTACCACCCCTTTCAGGCGCAGACGCCTTTGAACCTAAGTCTGCCGCACTTTATGCTGCATACCCCAAGCCTGACTTCCTGTAACCCCCCGCCCCCCACTACACCCGCTTATATAGCCGTGTGAGGCGCATAACTACCTAATACCAACGATCCCAGAGCTCCACTCCACCCCACTCCAACTCCCTAACCACACCCCCCGCAAAAAACCTTTTTTTACTGATAGCCCGTACTGCGCCCTTTTTTATCCACTTATCCCAGTCATTGTCGAAACAGCATCCAAACTCTCCGCGCACCTCCTACACCCCCTTCACCCCATCAAATTCAGCGCGGAGCGTGCTTGTGGCTTTATTGCATACCAGGCCCCACGGTTAACCCCCAATACCGGACATTGCGATCAGTCTGAGTAACTCACCCCGAGGGCGGGTAGTCACCACTGCCCCACCCGTCACCACCCCCCAACACCCGTCACCACCCCTCACTCACCTTCAAGCGAGGACTTAATGAAATACCTCTCCTGGACTTTATGACAACAATGCAGTCTGACGTAGATGGCGTAAATTATGGTACACGTAAATTGGAACCTACCCGCAATTTCAGCTTAGTTGGGCCATCGAATGTCCTTTTGGACACTAATACCCTGACGCCGGGTTCCGTGGAGGATTCTAGCTGCCCGCCGTCCCCGTCTATGACCCGCGTGTCCACCAGGTGGCGCGTGTGGCACGCGAAAACGAGGCTCTGGAACAACTCGTCGACGGCAAACTCGGAAAAATCCTCTTCCTGCAAAACCAAACAACATCGAAAACGACTATTCTAAGGATTTATGAAACAAAGGTCTCCTGACCGTCATGGTAACTTACGTAAAGGAAGCAGGTGATGCCATTGGAAACTCATGTGCCATCATTTCTTCTGTTGTGCAGAACCGATAAAAGTCATTATCTCCTACTCGCAATGGTGTGCATTTCTTTTGGGTCAGGGCGGGTTTGATGGCATACCCAATTTGTGACTTCTGTTTTTCGCGTGCCGATTGGGTTACGCTGTGATGCCTATGAAATGTTCACACCGTTCAATGTTCGGTGCATTTACGGGAATAGGAACCAGCTTCGTCACTTTTCAATCAGCCGCCATTTTGAACAGAACACGAGCGGCATGCCGAATGACTGTGCGCGCACTCGACCCGGGTGAAAGAAGTGTCGGGAGGTATACCGATGCGTAATGTGCGTATTCGAGAATACACCCGGGCTACCAAAGACATGTCTTCAGCGTGCTCTACCACTGTAATGATGTGACCCACCGGTTTTACTGCACAGTATATAGTCATATCCTGTAGGCCTGTGTGACACAGAATCAGGATGAAAAAAGTGGGCCTAAACACAGGTCACGGGACCTTTTTTGGGGCAACACATCCAGAACATATCCATAGGCTCTTCAGAAGGGCCAAATTCAACATGGTAGCAAAGTCTACTCATTGAATGGAAGTCACGTTAAGGACAATGCGCAATTCATACATATGAGATAAGCAATGTTGGGGGTTGTGACAAACATATGCCAGTTTAATCTCTCAGCCGCTACTGCTATCTTTGATGCTTGCATAGGGAATGGCCACCTGCCGCGACATCGGGGTTACATGCTCGGTGACGTCATCACATGCTCGGTGACGTCATCACATGCCCGGGTGACGTCATCGCGGTGTGACAGGGGGAACATACACTCGAGTTACTCACGACATCCTCCAGGGGGCGCCTGATCAGAGAGCCACGGGAGCAGCGCCAGGGACGGAAGTCTACGGAGACTACAAAAACCGCTTCCTCCAACGTATCATATGGTGCTGTGGGCATCAATATATAAATAGGATCCTGGAAGGCAAGGAAAAAGTCTTTACCTGCTCTTTCATCACGTAGGCAGCCTTACGCTTCATGTGTAACGCGTGTTCGTTGTTCTTTTTTCTGCTTGCCACGCGATAGTCTTAACGAATCTTTTGCGTCCCGAGAAACCATCGAACCAAGTGCAAGCCGGAAGGGTCCCCTGGTGTTAGCAAGCGACTAAAAAGTGATTAACGTAAAGGTGATATGAAGCTGGAAAGGACATTGCCGCCTTAACGTTAAAGTCGACCGAGGCATATCGCTTATCATACGAGTCTCCCATATACCTCCATTGGCGGGTGCTTCTGTATCGGATGATCCCACGTTAATTGTAACGGAGACAGTTGCAGCGCCTCGTCAGAACCCACGTCATCATGAGGTAGCGACGGAAGCCTTCCCAGGGTGCTTTGCGGGATGCGGACAATCAATTTTAGCCCCCGTTGTATTTCGGTTATGGCCTCTGGCGCTGCTCGAACGAGACATACCAAGCCTTCCGGGGCATCGAATCTGAAAGGCGCAGGTTCTATTGATAAGTGTACTTGATGAAATATACCTCTCTTGTGAAAAGCGATAAATACAATTATTCATTCTCCTCATCCGTTATTTCCTTGATGAGATTAATTGTTTCACCAGCTTTCTACCGACTAATGTATACTTATATTGCCATAAGAGGGCTTAACATAAAACTATTTTTCCTTGCTGCCCTTGCCGCATTCTCTCCCTGGAATACACAATTCGCAAAAGGGACATTACAAATACGCTTAATCTTTCATGTCTGAAAAGACGCAAATATTAATTCAATTATGTTATTAGGTGGCGTAATATCCTTATCTAGGTAACGCCATACTTACTTGAACATGGGCCAGTCCTCATGGCCGCGAACCCTGGTGGTGGAGATTGGAAGTGGCGGTTCGGTGAGTTTCCGGTCATGGCCCTGTAGCAATTTCGTCATAGATTTGATTGCGATAAATTGCCATGACCACCCTCCCATGCCGCGCTTCCTTTATATCGTATAATATAACAATAATACCCTTTATACCCTTTATTCCCTTTAAATGAAATGATTGGTCACGAAAGTTCCTGTAGATATGTGCTCTCATTTTACTTGTTTTAATGGCATTATCATTAATCGTTATTATGGCCTTATTATTAATTATTATATTAATTGCAATAATAGTAATTGCATGTCCATACATATATACAGATTTGGTTCCCGCTGATCGCTGAGACAATTTGTTGACGTCATGTACTATAATTTTTTGCCCCAATCGTCTCTTTTCTTACTTTAACTCCCACATACGCTATAAACTACACATACACTTTGCCTTTACATTATATATATATATATATACAGAGAGAGAGAGGGAGTTTGTTTTTATTCAATGCGATGAATGGATCATAATGGAGATATGATTACCGTGCTATCCCGCACTGCTACCTCTGAAACGTCTCTGGATACTAAGAGTGACATAGTGCTTTCTTTGTAGTGATTGTTGTTGCCCTCCCGCGTGTCTAGCCGAAGCGAGTTTTGCGTCTTTATCTCTTCGTGTTGGCTCGTTTCCCACGTGTCCCCGTCATCAGACTCCGCGTCATCAGAAAGAGTTACATCCGGGCCACCGACTCGATGAGATGTGACGTCACTTCCGGATTGGGGTGCGGATTGGGTAGGTGTGACTTCGCGACTTCCGGTTCCGATGAGGATGTCAATATCAACGTCATCGTCGACGGCGTCATCTGCGGGGTGATGAGGGGTGCCACTCGCTGGTTCCCCATCCTGCGTAGATTCGTTGTCACGTTCTGTAGCATTCGCCTGTGACTCATTGTGGAAAGAAGCTTTTGTCGCGGGGAGCAAGGAGAAGTTGGCTTTCTTCCCTGCCGCGTTCAGCTTCCGGCGATATCTGAAACAGGTTTTGTCGGCATTTCGTGGCGCACCATGTCGTCCTGTGAAGTCCGAGTGTGAAACCGTTGTAACAGACACTCTTCTTGGCGAACCAGTTGCGTCAGCGATTCTTTTTTGCAAACCTGTTGGCTGGGAGACTCGCCTCGGCGAACTCTTTGCGTCAGTGGTTCTTTTTGGCGACGACTGGCGAATACGATGCGCACCATAAGGTCTGGTTTTGCGCACAGAATCACCTCCTTTTCTTTCATTCCCACCTTTTTTCCCACTCTCGGGGTTGTTACCAGTCCCCGAGGCGCCGTGTGTAGAACCGTTGTTCATATTTTCGACAATTCCGTTCTTTTTATGATTTGCGGTGGATGGGGACTGCGTCCTTTTTTCCTTTTCCTCGGCGTGCGTCCTCCCGTGATTAACGTGTCTCGCCTGCGGGAGATGGGGATCGGCCGCCTCCCCGGGCGCCAGGATCGAGTAAGCGTCGTCTGGATCCTCGGCTATTATTGGAAAACTCTCACCGGATAAATCTTCGGGATACACGGATATGGGACTGTATCTCGCATCCCTGTCCCGATATCGAAGCTTGCCGCCCCCGTCCCCCGCCTGGAGGCTTGCGGAAGACGCCGTAACACTCTTAGACATGGCGGGAGGGGTATGCGATCTAGTTGCTTCGCCAGACTTGTTGATTGCGACCAGGGACGTGTGGGTCTCAGTCGGACTACCGGTGGCTCCTCCCCGCGGCGAGCGGGGCGTCGCTCGTCCCTCTGTGCCGGAGCACCGAGCCTTCGTCCTCTCAACCAGAGGTAATCTGTGATTTTCGAAATCGCTTTTCCGCCCATCAGGGTGGGACGTTTTTGGGACGTTTCGTCCATGTTTCCTGTCATGCGTGGGTCTCGTTCTGGCATTTAAAGTCTCGTGGCGCCCGTAGCGACCTTTGGTTGGCAAGGACCGTCTGCTCGCTACGTCACTCCTCTGTTTTACCGCCGCGTCGCCGGTGCCCAGATTACTCGGTGGGGCATTAGCCAAGGGCCGCAGTGGTAGCACTGGCGGGCCGCCCTGGCCGCCCTGGCCACCGCCCTGGCCGCCGCCCTGGCCGTCGCCCTGGCTGCCGCCCTGGCCGTTGCCCTGGGCACCCCCCTGGCCACCTTCCTGGCCACCCTGGTGCCGGGTTCGCGGGGTTTGCCGAGCGAGCAGGGCGCCGGCCTCCACTCTCGCCGGCTGGGTCCCTGGCATGGAATCTTCTTGCTTTCCCCGTTTTAATTTCCCCGGAGGGTTCTGCCACTTTCTTCCTGCGCCTCTATCCTCCATCTTACTCGTAGCGTTGTAAGCGGCTCGGCCAATCAGACTTGTTCCTGTGATCTCCCTGGCAACCACACCTGGGAAGTGGTATTATATGGACGCCGGGTGGGACGCCTTGACCAAGTTATCCCCCTTCCTCAACCACTTCCAACCTCCCTCCCCCATCCTCCCCCCAGTGTAGGGAAGGAAGGACGGTCTTCAGGCACGACCTGGAAAAAGATATTTTTAAAAGCCTTGCGACGTCATTGATAGCGTATTCCTACGGAATGATATCAGGACATATCCTTCCTGCGTGTGTAATTTGTCCGGTGTGTCGCTGCTTAACATGGTTCACTATCCCCTGTAAGTTATACAGTCTTACTGGTACAGCCCGGGGTGGTCGAACCATCCGTCCAGTGCGATATGTCTGCCACAGGGACCTGGCTCATGAGACTAGAAACAGTGGTAGACCAATACAACCATTTAACCCCTTCAAACTGAGGACTACTCGCAAGGCCACCTTGTGCCTCGGCACACGTACAGCATTCATAGACCGTCTGGTGTCTGATTCAATGGTAAACCAATGGGCGGTACACTGAGAAAGAGGCCGCACCAATGATAAAATCAACAGGATTATCAAAAGATATTTTTTAAATGAAATGTTTACTTTCGCCTTCGTTGGTTACCGCCATGGTTCACTAGGGCTGTCGTCAGTGCCAAGACGTTTTGTCCGTCCGTTTACCCTGCTGAAGTGCAGTGGAGAACCAACGCGAGGGTGGGTGTTGTGGGGGAGGGGGGAGGGGCGGGGGGGGGGGCGGGGGTATAGGACCGTCAAAGAAATGTCTGGCGGGGATCTCGTCGACAGGAGAGAGGAGGTAATGAACAGTGAAAAATGAGTTTGGGCGACAAGAAAAAGGTAAAAGGAGCGGACCAGGACCGGAATATCGCGGTGAGATTGGAGTGGGGGGGGGGGGGGGTTACTATGATATTGTCTATTGGTGGGGTGGGGAGGGAGCATGAAGGCTTCATGTCCTCGGGTATCCCCAGCCCCAACCCCCCACTCCCCTGGCTATGTTGGCGCTCATGTTGACCGGGGAAATCATCGCCAAGACTCGTGACCTACCTTACCAGACTGCCCTATATTAATAAGTGAGTGAGGGTGGCGGAGGGTAGGGGCAAGCAATAAAAGGTGTCTTGGCTTATGAATATATGCCATGGTGACGATAAAATCGCATGAGCTGATGCCGAGCCGAGATGGTGGATCAGGAGGAGTGAAGGTGGGGTGAGGGAGGGAGAGTGGTGGGTGAGGGTAGCGCAAGGAAGAGGTGGAGTATGGAGAGCGAAATGAAGAGATGGGGAGAAGTTGGCACAGGGACGATGTGGGTGAAGGGTAGGGGGGGGGGCGAAATTGGTAGGGAAAGGGTAGCGCAAGGAAGAGGTGGGGTGAGAATAGCGAAAAGCGAAAGGAAGAGGTGGGGTGAGGATAGCGAAAGGAAGAGGTGGGGTAGGGATAGCGAAAGGAAGAAGTGGGGTGAGGATAGCGAAAGGAAGAGGTGGGGTGAGAATAGCGAAAAGCGAAAGGAAGAGGTGGGGTGAGGATAGTGAAAGGAAGAGGTGGGGTGGGGATAGCGAAAGGAAGAGGTGGGGTGGGGATAGCGAAAAGCAAAAGGAAGAGGTGGGGTGAGGATAGCGAAAGGAAGAGGTGGGGTGGGGATAGCGAAAGGAAGAAGTGGGGTGAGGATAGCGAAAGGAAGAGGTGGGGTGAGGATAGCGAAAGGAAGAGGTGGGGTGAGGATAGCGCAAGGAAGAGGTGGAGTGAGGACAGTGAAAGGAAGAGGTGGGGTGAGGATAGCGAAAGGAAGAGGTGGGGTGAGGATAGCGAAAGGAAGAGGTGGGGTGAGCATAGCGAAAGGAAGAGGTGGGGTGAAGATAGCGAAAGGAAGAGGTGGGGTGAGGGTAGCGAAAGGAAGAGGTGGGGTGAGGACAGTGAAAGGAAGAGGTGGGGTGAGGGTAGCGAAAGGAGGAGGTGGGGCGAAGATAGCGAATGGAAGAGGTGGGGTGGGGATAGCGAAAAGCAAAAGGAAGAGGTGGGGTGAGGATAGCGAAAGGAAGAAGTGGGGTGAGGATAGCGAAAGGAAGAGGTGGGGTGAGAATAGCGAAAAGCGAAAGGAAGAGGTGGGGTGAGGATAGTGAAAGGAAGAGGTGGGGTGGGGATAGCGAAAGGAAGAGTTGGGGTGGGGATAGCGAAAAGCAAAAGGAAGAGGTGGGGTGAGGATAGCGAAAGGAAGAGGTGGGGTGGGGATAGCGAAAGGAAGAAGTGGGGTGAGGATAGCGAAAGGAAGAGGTGGGGTGAGGATAGCGAAAGGAAGAGGTGGGGTGAGGATAGCGCAAGGAAGAGGTGGAGTGAGGACAGTGAAAGGAAGAGGTGGGGTGAGGATAGCGAAAGGAAGAGGTGGGGTGAGGATAGCGAAAGGAAGAGGTGGGGTGAGCATAGCGAAAGGAAGAGGTGGGGTGAAGATAGCGAAAGGAAGAGGTGGGGTGAGGGTAGCGAAAGGAAGAGGTGGGGTGAGAACAGTGAAAGGAAGAGGTGGGGTGAGGGTAGCGAAAGGAGGAGGTGGGGCGAAGATAGCGAAAGGAAGAGGTGGGGTGGGGATAGCGAAAAGCAAAAGGAAGAGGTGGGGTGAGGATAGCGAAAGGAAGAAGTGGGGTGAGGATAGCGAAAGGAAGAGGTGGGGTGAGAATAGCGAAAAGCGAAAGGAAGAGGTGGGGTGAGGATAGTGAAAGGAAGAGGTGGGGTGGGGATAGCGAAAGGAAGAGGTGGGGTGGGGATAGCGAAAAGCAAAAGGAAGAGGTGGGGTGAGGATAGCGAAAGGAAGAGGTGGGGTGGGGATAGCGAAAGGAAGAAGTGGGGTGAGGATAGCGAAAGGAAGAGGTGGGGTGAGGATAGCGAAAGGAAGAGGTGGGGTGAGGATAGCGCAAGGAAGAGGTGGAGTGAGGACAGTGAAAGGAAGAGGTGGGGTGAGGATAGCGAAAGGAAGAGGTGGGGTGAGGATAGCGAAAGGAAGAGGTGGGGTGAGCATAGCGAAAGGAAGAGGTGGGGTGAAGATAGCGAAAGGAAGAGGTGGGGTGAGGGTAGCGAAAGGAAGAGGTGGGGTGAGGACAGTGAAAGGAAGAGGTGGGGTGAGGGTAGCGAAAAGAGGAGGTGGGGCGAAGATAGCGAAAGGAAGAGGTGGGGTGAGGATAGCGAAAGGAAGAGGTGGGGTGAGGACAGTGAAAGGAAGAGGTGGGGTGAGGATAGCGAAAGGAAGAGGTGGGGCGAAGATAGCGAAAGGAAGAGGTGGGGTGAGGATAGCAAAAGGAAGAGGTGGGGTGAGGATAGCGAAAGGAAGCGGTGGGGTGAGCATAGCGAAAGGAAGAGGTGGGGTGAGGATAGCGAAAGGAAGAGGTGGGGTGAGCATAGCGAAAGGAAGAGGTGGGGTGAGGATAGCGCAAGGAAGAGGTGGGGTGAGGCTAGCGAAAGGAAGAGGTGGGGTGGGGATAGCGAAAGGAAGAGGTGGGGTGAGGATAGCGCAAGGAAGAGGTGGGGTAAGGCTAGCGAAAGGAAGAGGTGGGGTGGGGTTAGCGAAAGGAAGAGGTGGGGTGAGGATAGCGAAAGGAAGAGGTGGGGTGAGGATAGCGAAAGGAAGAGGTAGGGTGGGGATAGCGAAAGGAAGAGGTGGGGTGAGGATAGCGAAAGGAAGAGGTGGGGCGAAGATAGCGAAAGGAAGAGGTGGGGTGAGGCCAGCGAAAGGAAGAGGTGGGATGGGGATAGCGAAAGGAAGAGGTGGGGTGAGGATAGCGAAAGGAAGAGGTGGGGAGAAGATAGCGAAAGGAAGAGGTGGGGTGAGGCTAGCGAAAGGAAGAGGTGGGGTGAGGATAGCGAAAGGAAGAGGTGGGGTGAGGATAGCGAAAGGAAGAGGTGGGGTGAAGATAGCAAAAGGAAGAGGTGGGGTGAGGATAGCGAAAGGAAGAGGTGGGGTGGGGATAGCGAAAGGAAGAGGTGGAGTGAGGACAGTGAAAGGAAGAGGTGGGGTGAGGGTAGCGAAAGGAAGAGGTGGGGTGAGGATAGCGAAAGGAAGAGGTGGGGTGAGGATAGCGCAAGGAAGAGGTGGAGTGAGGACAGTGAAAGGAAGAGGTGGGGTGGGGATAGCGAAAGGAAGAAGTGGGGTGAGGACAGCGAAAGGAAGAGGTGGGGTGAGGATAGCGAAAGGAAGAGGTGGGGTGAGCATAGCGAAGGGAAGAGGTGGGGTGAAGATAGCGTAAGGAAGAGGTGGGGTGAGGGTAGCGTAAGGAAGAGGTGGGGTGAGGATAGCGCAAGGAAGAGGTGGGGTGAGGATAGCAAAAGGAAGAGGTGGGGTGAGGATAGCGAAAGGAAGAGGTGGGGTGAGGATAGCGAAAGGAAGAGGTGGGGTGAGGATAGCGAAAGAAAGAGGTGGGGTGAGCATAGCGAAAGGAAGAGGTGGGGTGAGGATAGCGAAAGGAAGAGGTGGGGTGAGGATAGCGAAAGGAAGAGGTGGGGTGAAGATAGCGAAAGAAAGAGGTGGGGTGAGGCTAGCGAAAGGAAGAGGTGGGGTGGGGATAGCGAAAGGAAGAGGTGGGGTGAGGCTAGCGAAAGGAAGAGGTGGGGTGAGGATAGCGAAAGGAAGAGGTGGGGTGAGGATAGCGCAAGGAAGAGGTGGAGTGAGGACAGTGAAAGGAAGAGGTGGGGTGGGGATAGCGAAAGGAAGAAGTGGGGTGAGGACAGCGAAAGGAAGAGGTGGGGTGAGGATAGCGAAAGGAAGAGGTGGGGTGAGCATAGCGAAGGGAAGAGGTGGGGTGAAGATAGCGAAAGGAAGAGGTGGGGTGAGGGTAGCGAAAGGAAGAGGTGGGGTGAGGATAGCGCAAGGAAGAGGTGGGGTGGGGATAGCGAAAGGAAGAGGTGGGGTGAGGATAGCGAAAGGAAGAGGTGGGGTGAGGATAGCAAAAGGAAGAGGTGGGGTGAGGATAGCGAAAGGAAGAGGTGGGGTGAAGATAGCGAAAGGAAGAGGTGGGGTGAGGGTAGCGAAAGGAAGAGGTGGGGTGAGCATAGCGAAAGGAAGAGGTGGGGTGAAGATAGCGAAAGGAAGAGGTGGGGTGAGGATAGCGAAAGGAAGAGGTGGGGTGAGGATAGCGAAAGGAAGAGGTGGGGTGAGGATAGCGAAAGGAAGAGGTGGGGTGAGGATAGCGAAAGGAAGAGGTGGGGTGAGGATAGCGAAAGGAAGAGGTGGGGTGAGCATAGCGAAAGGAAGAGGTGGGGTGAGGCTAGCGAAAGGAAGAGGTGGGGTGAGGATAGCGAAAGGAAGAGGTGGGGTGAGGATAGCGAAAGGAAGAGGTGGGGTGAGCATAGCGAAAGGAAGAGGTGGGGTGAGGCTAGCGAAAGGAAGAGGTGGGGTGAGGGTAGCGAAAGGAAGAGGTGGGGTGAGGATAGCGAAAGGAAGAGGTGGGGTGAGGATAGCGAAAGGAAGAGGTGGGGTGAGGATAGCGAAAGGAAGAGGTGGGGTGAAGATAGCGAAAGGAAGAGGTGGGGTGAGGCTAGCGAAAGGAAGAGGTGGGGTGAGGCTAGCGAAAGGAAGAGGTGGGGTGAGGATAGCGAAAGGAAGAGGTGGGGCGAAGATAGCGAAAGGAAGAGGTGGGGTGAGGATAGCAAAAGGAAGAGGTGGGGTGAGGATAGCGAAAGGAAGAGGTGGGGTGAAGATAGCGAAAGGAAGAGGTGGGGTGAGGCTAGCGAAAGGAAGAGGTGGGGTGGGGATAGCGAAAGGAAGAGGTGGGGTGAGGATAGCGAAAGGAAGAGGTGGGGAGAAGATAGTGAAAGGAAGAGGTGGGGTGAGGGTAGCGAAAGGAAGAGGTGGGGTGAGGATAGCGAAAGGAAGAGGTGGGGTGAATATAGCGAAGGAAGAGGTGGGGTCAGGGTAGCGAAAGAAAGAGGTGGGGTGAAGATAGCGAAAGGAAGAGGTGGGGTGAGGCTAGCGAAAGGAAGAGGCGGGGTGGGGATAGCGAAAGGAAGGGGTGGGGTGGGGATAGCGAAAGGAAGAAGTGGGGTGAGGGTAGCGAAAGGAAGAGGTGGGGTGAGGCTAGCGAAAGGAAGAGGCGGGGTGGGGATAGCGAAAGGAAGGGGTGGGGTGGGGATAGCGAAAGGAAGAAGTGGGGTGAGGATAGCGAAAGGAAGAGGTGGGGTGAGGGTAGCGAAAGGAAGAGGTGGGGTGAGGCTAGCGAAAGGAAGAGGCGGGGTGGGGATAGCGAAAGGAAGGGGTGGGGTGGGGATAGCGAAAGGAAGAAGTGGGGTGAGGATAGCGAAAGGAAGAGGTGGGGTGAGGGTAGCGAAAGGAAGAGGTGGGGTGAGGATAGCGCAAGGAAGAGGTGGAGTGAGGACAGTGAAAGGAAGAGGTGGGGTGAGGGTAGCGAAAGGAAGAGGTGGGGTGAGGATAGCGAAAGGAAGAGGTGGGGTGGGGATAGCGAAAGGAAGAAGTGGGGTGAGGATAGCGCAAGGAAGAGGTGGGGTGAGGATAGCGAAAGGAAGAGGTGGGGTGAGGATAGCGCAAGGAAGAGGTGGAGTGAGGACAGTGAAAGGAAGAGGTGGGGTGAGGGTAGCGAAAGGAAGAGGTGGGGTGAGGATAGCGAAAGGAAGAGGTGGGGTGAGGATAGCGAAAGGAAGAGGTGGGGTGGGGATAGCGAAAGGAAGAGGTGGGGTGAGGATAGCGAAAGGAAGAGGTGGGGAGAAGATAGTGAAAGGAAGAGGTGGGGTGAGGGTAGCGAAAGGAAGAGGTGGGGTGAGGATAGCGAAAGGAAGAGGTGGGGTGAATATAGTGAAGGAAGAGGTGGGGTCAGGGTAGCGAAAGAAAGAGGTGGGGTGAAGATAGCGAAAGGAAGAGGTGGGGTGAGGCTAGCGAAAGGAAGAGGCGGGGTGGGGATAGCGAAAGGAAGGGGTGGGGTGGGGATAGCGAAAGGAAGAAGTGGGGTGAGGGTAGCGAAAGGAAGAGGTGGGGTGAGGCTAGCGAAAGGAAGAGGCGGGGTGGGGATAGCGAAAGGAAGGGGTGGGGTGGGGATAGCGAAAGGAAGAAGTGGGGTGAGGATAGCGAAAGGAAGAGGTGGGGTGAGGGTAGCGAAAGGAAGAGGTGGGGTGAGGCTAGCGAAAGGAAGAGGCGGGGTGGGGATAGCGAAAGGAAGGGGTGGGGTGGGGATAGCGAAAGGAAGAAGTGGGGTGAGGATAGCGAAAGGAAGAGGTGGGGTGAGGGTAGCGAAAGGAAGAGGTGGGGTGAGGATAGCGCAAGGAAGAGGTGGAGTGAGGACAGTGAAAGGAAGAGGTGGGGTGAGGGTAGCGAAAGGAAGAGGTGGGGTGAGGATAGCGAAAGGAAGAGGTGGGGTGGGGATAGCGAAAGGAAGAAGTGGGGTGAGGATAGCGCAAGGAAGAGGTGGGGTGAGGATAGCGAAAGGAAGAGGTGGGGTGAGGATAGCGCAAGGAAGAGGTGGAGTGAGGACAGTGAAAGGAAGAGGTGGGGTGAGGGTAGCGAAAGGAAGAGGTGGGGTGAGGATAGCGAAAGGAAGAGGTGGGGTGAGGATAGCGAAAGGAAGAGGTGGGGTGGGGATAGCGAAAGGAAGAGGTGGGGTGAGGATAGCGAAAGGAAGAGGTGGGGAGAAGATAGTGAAAGGAAGAGGTGGGGTGAGGGTAGCGAAAGGAAGAGGTGGGGTGAGGATAGCGAAAGGAAGAGGTGGGGTGAATATAGCGAAGGAAGAGGTGGGGTCAGGGTAGCGAAAGAAAGAGGTGGGGTGAAGATAGCGAAAGGAAGAGGTGGGGTGAGGCTAGCGAAAGGAAGAGGCGGGGTGGGGATAGCGAAAGGAAGGGGTGGGGTGGGGATAGCGAAAGGAAGAAGTGGGGTGAGGATAGCGAAAGGAAGAGGTGGGGTGAGGATAGCGAAAGGAAGAGGTGGGGTGAGCATAGCGAAAGGAAGAGGTGGGGTGAAGATAGCGAAAGGAAGAGGTGGGGTGAGGGTAGCGAAAGGAAGAGGTGGGGTGAGGACAGTGAAAGGAAGAGGTGGGGTGAGGGTAGCGAAAGGAGGAGGTGGGGCGAAGATAGCGAAAGGAAGAGGTGGGGTGAGGATAGCGAAAGGAAGAGGTGGGGTGAGGACAGTGAAAGGAGGAGGTGGGGTGAGGATAGCGAAAGGAAGAATTGGGGCGAAGATAGCGCAAGGAAGAGGTGGGGTGAGGATAGCAAAAGGAAGAGGTGGGGTGAGGATAGCGAAAGGAAGAGGTGGGGTGAAGATAGCGAAAGGAAGAGGTGGGGTGAGGATAGCGCAAGGAAGAGGTGGGGTGAGGCTAGCGAAAGGAAGAGGTGGGGTGGGGATAGCGAAAGGAAGAGGTGGGGTAAGGATAGCGAAAGGAAGAGGTGGGGTGAGGATAGCGAAAGGAAGAGGTGGGGTGGGGATAGCGAAAGGAAGAGGTGGGGTGAGGATAGCGAAAGGAAGAGGTGGGGCGAAGATAGCGAAAGGAAGAGGTGGGGTGAGGCTAGCGAAAGGAAGAGGTGGGGTGGGGATAGCGAAAGGAAGAGGTGGGGTGAGGATAGCGAAAGGAAGAGGTGGGGAGAAGATAGCGAAAGGAAGAGGTGGGGTGAGGCTAGCGAAAGGAAGAGGTGGGGTAAGGATAGCGAAAGGAAGAGGTGGGGTGAGGATAGCGAAAGGAAGAGGTGGGGTGAAGATAGCGAAGGGAAGAGGTGGGGTGAGGCTAGCGAAAGGAAGAGGTGGGGTGGGGATAGCGAAAGGAAGAGGTGGAGTGAGGACAGTGAAAGGAAGAGGTGGGGTGGGGATAGCGAAAGGAAGAGGTGGGGTGAAGATAGCGAAAGGAAGAGGTGGGGTGAGGCTAGCGAAAGGAAGAGGTGGGGTGAGGCTAGCGAAAGGAAGAGGTGGGGTGAGGATAACGAAAGGAAGAGGTGGGGCGAAGATAGCGAAAGGAAGAGGTGGGGTGAGGATAGCAAAAGGAAGAGGTGGGGTGAGGATAGCGAAAGGAAGAGGTGGGGTGAAGATAGCGAAAGGAAGAGGTGGGGTGAGGCTAGCGAAAGGAAGAGGTGGGGTGGGGATAGCGAAAGGAAGAGGTGGGGTGAGGATAGCGAAAGGAAGAGGTGGGGAGAAGATAGTGAAAGGAAGAGGTGGGGTGAGGGTAGCGAAAGGAAGAGATGGGGTGAGGATAGCGAAAGGAAGAGGTGGGGTGAATATAGCGAAGGAAGAGGTGGGGTCAGGGTAGCGAAAGAAAGAGGTGGGGTGAAGATAGCGAAAGGAAGAGGTGGGGTGAGGCTAGCGAAAGGAAGAGGCGGGGTGGGGATAGCGAAAGGAAGGGGTGGGGTGGGGATAGCGAAAGGAAGAAGTGGGGTGAGGATAGCGAAAAGAAGAGGTGGGGTGAGGGTAGCGAAAGGAAGAGGTGGGGTGAGGGTAGCGAAAGGAAGAGGTGGGGTGAGGATAGCGAAAGGAAGAGGTGGGGTGGGGATAGCGAAAGGAAGAAGTGGGGTGAGGATAGCGCAAGGAAGAAGTGGGGTGAGGATAGCGCAAGGAAGAGGTGGGGTGAGGATAGCGAAAGGAAGAGGTGGGGTGAGGATAGCGAAAGGAAGAGGTGGGGTGGGGATAGCGAAAGGAAGAGGTGGGGTGAGACTAGCGAAAGGAAGAGGCGGGGTGGGGATAGCGAAAGGAAGAGGTGGGGTGAGGATAGCGAAAGGAAGAGGTGGGGTGAGGCTAGCGAAAGGAAGAGGCGGGGTGGGGATAGCGAAAAGAAGAGGTGGGGTGAGGATAGCGAAAGGAAGAGGTGGGGTGAGGATAGCGAAAGGAAGAGGTGGGGTGAGGGTAGCGAAAGAAAGAGGTGGGGTGAGGGTTGCGGAGGCAAAGGGGTGATGGGGGCTGAGGTTAACGTTGTGTGTATCGATTGGGCGAGTAGGTAGGGTAGTGGGGGGGGGGGCTATATGTTCGTCTTGTTATCTACCTGTGTTTACTGTACATTTGATTGGTTGTTAAATAAGTTACAGGGTGACACCCCGGCCGACAATCGTGGCGGCAGTGTGTATAGACACAACGGGTGAGTACCGCGACGTGTGCAGACACTACACACCGTCTGGCGGCGCCCAGAGAAACGTTCCACTTTGGCATATAACACCCAGCTAACTCAATATCAGTAAATACGCTTGCGAATCTTCCAAGCCATAAAGATATAGACATAGGTCCAAATATAGAAGGTACTTTTGTCAAGAACGCAATGAACAAATAGACAGAAAACATCACGCGAACCGCTCCTTTGGCGGGCCTAGGTAAACATATATCTGTAATGGTAAGTGTTCCGGTCGTGTTCGCCAAGCCATCGATACCGTCTGGTGTCCGCTAACGGTATTCATGACGCTCTGCACTCACGGGTTATAATGAGTCCCCTGCTTTAGCATGGAGCTCCGTGCAGTTGGTGAGGTGGAACTTTAGACCCGTAATATAATGTATAATTAGAGTAGAACTTTATGCACTTAACATGAGCTTCATGCACTTAACATGAGCTTAGTGCACTTAACATGAACGTCATACACTTAACATGGCGCATTATGGCATTGACCTTTAGTAGGGCATTGACCTTCAGTGGGGCATTGACCTTCAGTAGGGCATTGACCTTCAGAGGGGCATTGACTTGCTGTGGGGCATTGACCTTTAGTGGAGCACTGACCTTCAGTGGGGCATTGACCTTCAGTGGGGCATTGCCTTTCAGTGGGGCATTGACCTTCAGTAAGGCATTCACCTTCAGTAAGGCATTGACCTTCAGTGGGGTATTGACTCAGTGGGGCATGGACCTTCTGTGGGGCATTCACCTTCAGTGGGGCATTGACCATCAGTGGGGCATTGACCTTCAGTGGGGCATTGACCTTCAGTGGGGCATTGACCTTCAGTGGGGCATTGACTCAGTGGGGCATTGACTTTCAGTGGGGCATTGACCTTCAGTGGGGCATAGACCTGCAGTGGGACATTGACCTTCAGTGGGGCATAGACCTGCAGTGGGGCATTGACCCGTTGTGGGACATTGACCTTCAGTGGGGCATAGACCTGCAGTGGGGCATTGACCTGTTGTGGGGCACTAACCTGCTGAGATTCAATGATTTCAGAATCTTTCAACGATTCCATCGTAGGATTTCGATAGAGGTATATATGTTTTATTACAGAGAAACTCGTTAGTCATTTATAACTTATAGAAGTGATCATATTTAGTATGCACCGTAAACTATATTCCAACTTTTTTTGGACACTCCAGTTTGGGGTATTAAGTGAATGTGACAAGAGTTACATCTTGTCAAAATAAATGAATAAACAATAAAAAAAAAACACCCCCATTGCCACCGCCACCCCCACACACCCTTTGTGTTCACACTACTAGGCACAACTTTACAGACGTTTACGCTCATGGATTATCGTCTGTGACGTCAAGCACATAACTGCAGCAGCTCAGGGTCACAGGACCGGACTACATGACGAAACCAAGATGGGCTGACATGACTGTGGGCGCCCCCCCCCCCCCCACCTCCTGCCCCCCGGGAGAGAGCGTGACTATACAGCGTCAGGAACAACGGATCACGTGACCAGGTCAGCAGACGCCAGAGAGGGATGCATTCTGCCCCTCCATCCACACACCTACCCCTGCGCCTCCATGACTGACACCCAGGCCCATGCGCAGTCCCAATATACCCCTCCATGATGATATATTGTGAGCACCGCGGAGTGGTACCTCCAAGAGTTCATTAACCCTGTACCGTGGTGTCGACAAACTCTCGCCGCTCAACACGCCTACGTCACGTGTCACGAGTGTTACTGGCGAGACCGGCAGGTGGGTGAAACTCCCGGGCGGGAATTAAAACCCAGGAACGACGTATGAAGGAGACATCGCCCTCTGTCGGCCACTAGGTGTCACCACTGGGGCGCACACAGGTCAGAAATGGGTCACAATAGGGGATTTGGTGGTGGCGAAATAGTGGTATGGAGGTTGGCGGTGTGTGGGGGTGGGGGGGGGGGAGGGACGGATACGCTGGAAAGGTACACCGCGGCCCGGGGTGGCGTCAAATTACTCAGCCAAGGGCCAGTAGGCAACATATTGTATCAAATAATCGCTACCGAGTCGGGCGATAATATGTTTTTTTCCCGTGTGATTAATTCATAACTAGCATGTATCGATTTTTTGCCCGCGGATATGATGGGGATTAGGAGGTATAAAAGCAAGAGACTGTCTCCAGCGGGCACGCCGCCCCCGGGAGATGGCGCTCGCGTCGCCCCAAAGCCGGGATCCCTCCCGAGGATTGCCCGAGTAATCTGGCCATTGAGCGTGACAGCGCCGGGGAAATAGGGGCTTAGGGATGCCCTAAGTACGGGTGGGGTGCCAACCTGTTACACGGGCGGGTAATTTGCGGTCAACACGGATCACGCTAGACCTGTCAGGCGTCCCAGACCGTACCCCCCTCGCGTCTGGGGTGATGGGGAGGGAACCCCTCGCATCACCCCCCCCACCCCTCTCCCCGTCCTACACCCGCTCAACACCCCACACCCCTGCCCCCCCCCCCTCCCCCCCAAACCCTCCAGGCTGCTGGCCTCGCGAGTAGACCGCTGATGCCTAAGCTATGTATAGTGGCGCCCTCCGGTGGCGTCAATACACATCAATGCGGGAAAAGGTTTTATTTTTGAGCTACCAGTTCCGGAAAACGATAGAATGAACGGTAGGAGGAGGCGGAGGGAGAGGATGGGGGATTGGTGCGAGTGGAAGGGTGGGCAGGATGGATGGAGGAGGCGGGCAGGGAGGGGGTGGGGGCATGGATCTCGCCCGCCTGGCCGGCACTGTGCCCATTGATCGGTGCTGGGGGCAAGCGCGGCGGGGAGCCATGGCGCCAAACGACGTGCATGCTGGGTCCCAAGCCATGGCAACGATCATGACAGCTGTTCAGTCGACTCCCCCTGCTTGCTCCCCCTCCCCACAGCCACCCCCCACACACTGCCCCCCTCCCCCCGCCACCCCGCTGTGGCAAGCACTGTCCGATACTGACTGGAGGTCCCACTCCCCACTGCTTGGACTTGTGACCCTTCCCTCCTCCACCCCCATCGTAGAGCAACACGTGCTATGGCACAGTCAGACCCACCACCTCCCGCTTCACACCCTGCCAACCCCAAGCCCCACTCCGTCCCTCCCCTCGCTGGCGTCCAGCACCAGGACGATTATAACGACCCCCGGCGGGTGCTTTCCGGCAAATCACTCTCCAGTGAACAGGGGGCGCTACCTCGCCGGCCGATGGACGGAGGACGACAGGCGGGCAATGCCCCGAACCGCCGGTCCGTATGCA
Organism: Arenicola marina; assembly: GCA_964019135.1. NCBI lineage: Eukaryota > Metazoa > Annelida > Polychaeta > Arenicolidae > Arenicola > Arenicola marina. The sequence continues at coordinate 27,230,527 of OZ025249.1, forward strand.
AATAAGGGGACTGTGCGGGGGAGACTGTAATGCCGTCTGGCGGGGGTGAGTGACAGCACTGATCTTTGGGCAAAAATACATTCAGCCAAAAGCCGCGTGGGAGGCAAGTAGCCCGAGTGCTTTGGATTCTCCTCGACCCGAGCCTGAACACAATCCGGCCTTCGTCACGACCCTTCTATCCGTCACTCTCAGCAGAGGTCAATATTTAGTTCATTGCCCACTTGCCGGTAATCAATCTTACAACTTAATTCTTTGTATTGGAAGTTGCAGATTAGAGTAAATAAATATGAAATAAAAGTGAATTTAGCATTTGTTCAACTTGTTGACCATTAAAACCAGATGATATTAAAAGAAATGTTCATGAAGGATGAATTTATTTGCAAAATTAAAGTTTGTGGTCAAAGTAAGCACCCATATTTCTTTGAAAACTAATGGTAGATCATCACCCACATGGAGCCGTGGTGCCACCTGGTGGAGGAATCACCCACATGGCTATGTGGTGCCACCTGGTGGAGGAATCGCCCACATGGCGCCGTGCTGCCACCTGGTGGAGGAATCACCCACATGGCTATGTGGTGCCACCTGGTGGAGGAATCACCCACATGGAGCCGTGGTGCCACCTGCTGGAGGTATCACCCACATGCCTATGTGGTTCCACCTGGTGGAGGAATCACCCACGTGGCTACGTGGTGCCACCTGGTGGAGGAATCACCCACATGGAGCCGTGGTGCCACCTGCTGGAGGTATCACCCACATGCCTATGTGGTGCCACCTGGTGGAGGAATCACCCACATGGAGCCGTGGTGCCACCTGCTGGAGGTATCACCCACATGCCTATGTGGTGCCACCTGGTGGAGGAATCACCCACATGGCTACGTGGTGCCACCTGGTGGAGGAATCACCCACATGGAGCCGTGGTGCCACCTGCTAGAGGTATCACCCACATGCCTATGTGGTGCCACCTGGTGGAGGAATCACCCACGTGGTGCCACCTGGTGGAGCAATCACCCACATGGCGCCGTGGTGCCACCTGGTGGAGGAATCTGCCCTCACCAATGGGTGATTCGGACAGCAGAGGGCAGCAGTGTACAATACGGTATACAAAATTCGGCAATGAAATAAATCATGCGATAATCCTCCAATTATCCAGATTTACAATCTGTTCCGCAGGTGACAATAAAAGGGCCTTAATCCAAATCAAACAGAGCACTGAACACGGTGTTGAGCCGAGAATCGCAATACGCACAGCCAGAGTCGGTTCTTTTCTTCCGCCTGTGTACTTAGCTGCGCAGCTTTGTTAAGCCTTGCTCGGTCCGCCTTGGCGAGAAAGCGCGCGTTAACCCCCAGCAGTGGCAGACGACAATTTGCAAGGCTGGTCGGCGTGAAATCTACGCCGCCTATCCATCATGGTGTCCTTTACATGTGGACAAATCTGGCCGAGTAACTCTCGGGCCGCGCCATCTATCTGCCAGCCGCCCGCAGAGGCCAGTTTTCAATTTCAAGTCGATAGAAGGGGGTCGAAGGTGAGGTCATGACCGGACTAATTGTTTTCTCTCTCTCAGACCCAAAGGTCTGCCCCTCGCCCCCCCCCCCCCCCGCCTCTCCTCCTCTCCTACCACCAATACAAACAGCTGTATTCAAACAAAAGCGAATCCCGACCAGCGTGTGATGAGAATGAAAAAAGTAATAAATTCTTTGGCAGGTAAGCTGTAATTGACATTGCCTTATCGGGTGGCTACACGAGTCGACTCCATGAATAGGAATACATTTCTCCGGGCCCGAGAGTTTAATTCCCCCGAGCGGACCCCAAATGTAGACCCCCGCGGGAGCGGGGACAATATGGTCGGGTGGCGACACGTCATTACCCAGCGACGTCCGTCTCCCTGTTGAAGAATGGTGGGAGAGATGGCGCAGGGCCTGGCGCCGACAGACCCGGGACTGCGCCTATCGTGGCCGGCCCGGGGCCAAACCAGATAGAACTGCCGGCCGAATAAAGGTGCGGGGTTGATTGGGTGTCATTCCACCCTTGGCACTCTCCCCATGGAACAAATAATGAGTCTTCACCCCACCTCCGTGCGACCCCTAACACGACCCCGCCCTCTCCCGGCCGCCACTGAAACAAAAAGGGCGATAATACATTAATTTGGTGAAAGAGTTTACGCTGTAAGAAATTCGCGCGCCAAAAAAAATCGGTTGGTTGAGTAACTTGAACCATCAATTTCTGAGGAAAATTAATTTATTTATTCAAAGTCGGGACTACCTATACTATTAGATAGAGGTGGCCGATGTCAAATGGAAGGTCCTGCCTGCAGATTTTGCCTGTGGAGGGATGAATGAGCATTCATAATGTCACGATGACCGCCTATAGAGACCCTATACACACTCGCGATGGTATTTCTCTTCTTTTTGTATAGTTGTTTTAGCTGCTTGGAGTATCTGCAATATAAAAATACCTCACGTACTTGAATATATTTAGAAAATAAAAATAAAAGTACATTACGTAAACAACACTTCGGGTGCGTTAAGATTTCACGTACTTAAATGTAGTTAGGACATGTTTAAGACAATTTAAAGGTATAACGAGCACGCAATACACACCAGGTGTATGAATAAATAATCGGTACAATTGAGCAGTACGTACATTTTGGTCTCTTGGTCTCGACTTCTCTTGGTCAGGTTTTCATGAATACACATCATTAGGTTATGTAAATCGAATAGGTTGCTTTGCCTTACGCTTTTAACACTTTGCCTCTGTGCTCCCATTGTGCTGGGAATAAATCGCGTTCGTAAATCTTTAAATTTAAATGGCAAACAAAGTAAAGTTTACCAACGTACTTGGATTTTTCTCTGTAATATGAACACAAGAGAATGATTTCAACATAAGGTGCTATTGGAACTTTTAAAATTTTCAGCGGACACTGCCAGGGTACACCGATATCGGTCTGTGCATAACGTTTGAGTATATCTTAAAGGCCAGCTTGTGGGTAAATTAATTTGTAAAGTTACCATAATATACCCACAGCATCGTAGATGTTGAAGCAATGTGGGTGGTTGTGCAAATTATTTGGCGTTTAGTTGGGTAAGTATGGCACGTTTTAATTACGAACTCGGCCATCAATTCTTAACGACCAAAGCCTTAATTTTGGCGCCAACTGATGCGGATGCAAGTTCCGGTTTAATTGCTGAATATAGGCGGAATTAGGGTTTATGTAAGTAATCAGCTGAGTTGTTATTTTTTGGACAGAAAGGGGGTAACCATTAGGTGTTTGATGCGTTAAATTCATAATAGCTGGAATAATATGCGATTTTTGTAACAGAGTTGTTAACAAATACAAGTTTAGGACTGTCCGCCTCATGCCTACAACAATTACAGCGCACCAGCTCTTCGGAGCGGAACCTACATTTACGTTACAAAACGTCAAACGATAGCCACTGAATATTTCTTGGTGTTTTAACGCATCATATGGGATAAAACGGTCAATATTTCTAATACTACTCCCGAATGAAATTAACGGGTCTTCCATTTTGATGGAGTAGGATATTGGAATTAGTATAATGAAAATTCCTTTTTTGGGGGAGTCTTAGGAACAGGACTTTAGGGTTCGACGCACCATTGGCTTCACCACACCCGTCATTGAAGGCGAATACAGCATGATTGTCTAGAGTATCGTATAGTTAATCCACATGAAATTACTTAATTTTGCACTGCAGACACAAAGTATTCTTCGGAACATATACAAATGGCATATTTTCATGTCAAAGCAGGAAACAAAAACACGTACTCGAACAGAGTAATCGGCGATGAGAAACATAAACACATTATTGCGAAACTAAATTATCGTTCTAAATTTCACTGGTCTACTTGAATCTCCATGTGGTATATCTTTCCTGCGCAATTCTCCCTATCGTGGTTGTATATATAACTTTACCCTCTTTACCACTTGTACCTTGTGTAACAGGGTTCATAAATTCACACTAAAGTTTAAGATCTCGTTTTTGCGTATTTGCGTATCACAAGGTGCACAATGTATCTAAAATAAATAATAAACCTGTGACAAAAATACGTTTCTTAATGTAAGGACAGTGCATCATGGTACTGGGAAATTATTTGAAGTTATGATTAAGACACTCGCACATCTTAAATTTATGCATCTTACGATCTTATTCAACCAATCACATTCAATCCCTTTCAACCAATTGTATTAACCCTTATAGTTCTAACCGCACTTTCTGTCACACTTGTCTGACCAAAACAATTCCGTCTTTCACGTCGTTCTAAGTTTGCTACAATAGTGTATCTCTTTCGACATTAACACATATTATAAAGTAAGTTCTAAACGGTTGTTTGTATTGTAATAGTCCGTTAAAACGTTCTCGGTCACATCTACGCTGCGTATGCAATAAGTCAGACACCACTATTTATTATAAATGCAATTTGAGGTGACATAAAAAAACAATATACAAACAAAGCCTGGTTGATGAGACAATTATATCAGAACAGGAAATTAAGTTTTTGCAATGAATGTCTCTTAGTGGCGACGAAATATATCTACAAATTTAAATTCGCCAATCGAGCACCCTTGAAATGTATTTTTTACAGGAATATATACACTTCCGCGAGCAGATGCATTTGATTTGATGTAACTGGTTGATGAGTTCATGTGTATTCATGTAATTTTTCGTTTGTGGAAATAAAATTCTTACAACAACAAAAATAATATTCACTATATGCATTATTTATTAATTTAATTGGCTGCAAACAACATTGTTTATATCCGACTGGTTGTAAAACCTAAGCATCTATTTATCCATATTGACACAGTATTGTCATAATCTCTTTTGCCCAAATAGACCCGCCTGCAGTTTTTGCATTATCGAAATATAAAAATGAAAGTCGCAAATTCTAAAAGGATCTTCAGGGTGAAATAGTGTCGAATTTTTAACCAATAGTTCCATAGCTATAGAACATAGGTTAGCCTGATATTCTGACATACCACAACCTCTCGCATTGCATATATTGTAATTAATGTTAGCCCAGGCCTGTTTTCTGTCTTTCCTTCTTGCGCCATAAACAAGATTGGTAGAAAAATATGTCCAAAGGTCCTACCTGACACAGAAGAGGTTGGGTTTCCTACCGCTACTGGTGGAAATTGATTGTTATACCAGGAAGAAAGAGAGGGAGAGGTCGAGGACGCATAGCGGTGAGTCACATGATTCACACTGTCGGTTGATATGCACCTCGCTTCTTGAGTTGGACCGTCGTGCACCCATGGACCGAAGCGGCCCAAGAACCCCGTATAAAGGGTGAAACTACCGCAGACACAGGCGGGGTTTGAACCCCCAACCTATTGAGCTGCATTTGAGTACCCATCCTGCGACCCACAGCGGTTTTAGGCAGCACGGAGTGAAATGGGCCCATAACGTTGGGCTATAAAAGGACTTAAGTGACGTATCTGCCCCGCTTCCGCCCTCCACCCCGGCGGGCACACAAGTATAACGCCGGGCGGAAGTGACCTTTGACATAGTTAATTGGAAAGTATGCTGCTCAAAAAACGCGCCGGCATGAGCTCTGCTCCGAAAGTGTCGTGCCTATGGCAACGTGAGTTTAATGTGCATGACGTCATTACGGTAGCCGTCTAAGGTTTATCGACCCCCATAATTCCTTCTCCTCCTCCCCACCCACTACCCCCGGCCCTTCACCCTTCCCCATATACACACCACCCACCCCCGGCCACTCTACCGTAAATTCGGTACAGGATTGACTTGAATAGATTAGATATGAGTCTTGACTGTGTGACAGACAGAAAGGGGGCCCCATGAATTATCAATGTCCTTCCTTGACATTCGTTGGTGACGTCCTGACGTCGAGAACGTCTCTTTGTCCTCCAGAGAAATTAAAATCTTGCGCCACAGACAGACAGAGCCAAAAACAACGGGCGGACACGGGGTGAAGGGTGGCCTGGGGGGGGGGGGGCTGGTGAGGGGGTGACGGGCGGCGCGTGGGGCGGGGCAAATGGGGGCCTGGGGAGGGGGGTGAAGGGCGGCGTAGGGGGGGCAAATGGGGGCCTGGGGAGGGGGAGGGTGAAAGGTGGCGTAGGGGGGGGGCAAATGAGGGCATGAGGAGAGGGGGGTGAAGGGAGGCGGGGGGGGGGGGTGGGAGCCTGGGGAGGAGGGGTGAAGGGCGGCGTGGAGGCCTGGGGAGGGCAGGGGGGTGAAGGGCTGTGTGGCGGGGGGCAAATATGGGCTGGGGGTGAAAGGCGGTGTGGCGGGGAACGAATGGGGGCTGAGGGGGGTGGGGGTGAAGGACGTTGTGGCAGGGTACGAAAAAAGGGTTGGGGGGGGGGTGACTGGCGGGGAACGAATGGAGAGTGGGAAGGTACGAATTGACCCAATGGCATGCTGTCGGATGCACTCTTGGACACATTCCTGCTCCTCACGGTGCGTCGTCTCAGCGACCAAGTCTTACTATGGGGTTGGGGGTAGGGGGAGCGGTGGGTGTGAGCGGCTGGAAGGGGATGGGGGTGTGAGGTGGTAATTTGGCAATCGCCAGGAGTTAGGGTATACAGCTCACCGTGGGACAGACTCTTCTGTCCCGTCGTCTGTAAAATTGTCTATTGCCCCCCCCCCCCTTCCCATCCTACCCTCGTAACGCTTCCTCCCAGCCCCCGCCCTCCCCATCCCCCCTCCTCTGCATCATCGCCTCACCTCACACTCCCCATTCTCTCTTCTCTGCCATGCCTCATCCCCTCCGTTTCCCAGCTCTGTCTCCCCTGCCCTGCCCCTACACCAACCCATGCCGTATTCTACCAGCTTCCCCCCACCACCCACCCACCTGGCTGAGTGGCTTCCCTCAGCCTGCCCACCCCCCCCCCCCGCTCCCCCTTCCCCGCCGCCCCCCCTGCCGCTCCTGTCCGGGCGTCCCGACGACCGCCACGATTAGCATGCGGCCCAGTGATGACAACGTCTTTGCTTGCCCGCACAGGTCGCCGCCTTTTCCATCCCGGTCCCCTAATCTAATATATCGCCGTTTCTACAGTGGCTTTGTCGGTTAATTAGGGCGACAGCGATGTCCGAATTCCTAATGATGATTTACCAGACTAGGAATTTCAGCGATTTTGCGCCATGTTTGCCGCCGGTCGACGGGTGGGGGGTGGGGGGGGGGGCAGGGGGCGGGACGGGGGAGGAAGGCAGGCGCGGGGGAGACGCGGAGGAAATCATACCCTACCCACCAGGCGCCGCGGACCCCAAAGTTAATTCCCCCTGTATTCCGGTTCATGGAATCCCGGATATTGAATTTAACATTTAGACATGTTGCCGCTAGAGGGACGGAGACGGGGAGAAGTGGCGGGTTGGGGGGGGGGGGGGGGGGCGATGCGATGGACGGCAAGGCACGGCCTGGCTGCGGGAGTAATTGACACACCCCAGGCTGGGAAACAAGCCGAGGAGACAGCATCCTTGAAAAAGGTATTCCGCGATGATTATTCATCGCCAGGAACCCGAGACGCCAGATTACTGTGGGATGGCCGAGCGCTGTAGCCGAGCGCTGTTGGGAATTCAGGGCGTCGTCTTACAGGCACCCTTGTGGGGGAAACCAAGACGGCTAATGCCAATGAATTTGATTGGCGATGCCCGTCAGATTGGGCGAGGCAGGTATGAGGTTTCAAGATAAAGGTCTCCAGCTGGGACCGGCGATTTTTTGCTTGCTCGCTCCCGTCGTCTCAGTTGCATGCTCAACTGCCACCCCCACTCCCCTCCCCCGTCTGGAGTAGCGGCCTGACTGCCCGACGGACGCACTGAGACTTTCGCGCGATAAATTCGCCGTTTTTGTGGCGGGGTATTTGAGCTTCCGGGCTTTTCCCGTTTTGGCTCCTGTGCGTGAAGATTAAAGCCAACGTGTGAGGTTTTAGCGGTTAT